>JABFOX010001738.1:0-12469 GCA_022817665.1 Axea sp. ZL-2020
TTAAATCTCTATTTATTATTTAGCCCTATATTTTAAATGTATTTAAAAAATGTTAATTATGTATACAAGTAGAAATTTATAGATATTAAAAAACGGAAAAATATTTACACAGAGGAAAATATTCACTCTATTTGTTCTAACTATTAACTAATTCACTAATATTTGTTCTAACAGTAAAAAAAATAAATACTTATTATCTTCGAAATAAAGCCTAGTTCTTTAATGAAATATCTTAATTAATTAAATTTAGAAAGCTACTTATCGAGCATTACTCTAAGTCAATTAAATAGAATTCAATTTATACTTTGCATCCAAAAATGTTTCTAGTAATATTTACGGCATTAACTTTTAGCTAAATATTTATTGTTAAAAATATATAACATAAAAGAACAATTATTGTTGCAAACATGTTTATTTAAACATAAATAATGATTTTATAACGATCCTATACAGGGTTGTTCTTAATAATTTTTTTTTATAATTTTACTTTTTATAAATACGCTTTTTAAATATTCAGTAGCTTGTTATTTATAATTTTAACTAATATATCTTGTACAATAATATACATTTTATAATAAAATATATGTTCCCAAAAGTAGTGTTACAAAATTTTATTTTACCTTTTTAATATGAATATTATAGAAATTCAAAAAATTAGTATTTGGAGAAATTTTAAGGTTATAGATTATACTAAATTATTATCATTATTATTATCATTATCATTATTGTTATCATTATCATTATCATTATCATTATTATTATTTTTTATTGTTGTTATCGTTGTTACTATAAGAGCATATAATATGAACAATAGTCTAAAAATGTATAATATATTATATTATACATTTTATATTAAATATTTTGTTAAAATTAAAATTTATTAATTGAAATGTTTTTCAACGCTAATTACAAATCTGAAAGATTTTTTCAAAATCTTTAACTGTTCACGAGACATTTGCAATTTTTTGTGCATGCTTCTACGTGCAAGTAACCCCTACCAACAAAAAAGTTTTTGTTAGTTCCGTTAATATTATTTTTTTTTAATTTTATATTTTATTAAAACTAACAAAAATAACAAAACTTTGACTGTTGGCACAAATTGACTACACGCAGGGCTTCAGCAAAAAATTGGTTAAAGATTTTTGAAAAAATTTTTAAAATTCGTAATTTAAAAACAAAACGTTGAATAATACATCTATTTCATGTACCAAAAACCATTTTGATGCGGAGTGGAGTTATATTCCATAATTATCTTCCAGTTTGAAATACTAATAACATTTTGAACTCGCGATAAATGTTGAAATTTATCGAAAAAAGTTATTTGATAAAAAAAAATATTTTTTATTTAAAGTAATACAAATTATTATATAATTATATAATATAATATTAAATTAAATAATGCAATAATAACTATTATTAAAAATATTAAAATTATAAATTTTACTTAACTGAATTAATTTAATAGTTAACTCAAAAAAAACAGTAATTTTTTTAAAAAGCTGCTAATTCGATATTTTATCTAATGTAAATATTTAACTGAAAACTGCCATCATTTTTAGTTAAAATGTATAGAAAGTAAATCGAATATTAAAAATGTTTTTTTTTAGTTTTGATAAGATTTATTCAAAGTTAAATACGAATAAAAATTATAAATTTACATTTAAATTCACCAAAATCTGTCGAGATCTATCTTGAAAATAAAAAAATACTCGTGAAGCATAAAAAAATATTTAAACCTTCAATAAATCACGATCAAAATATCTCGATTCATTACAACTTCCATACGTCACGAAGGTATCAATGATTTAATACCCCCGGATTTGCTTTTTTAGAATATTTCGATTCTTTAATTCCACAGTGGGAATGTTTGGTTACTTTGTGCTCCATTTTAAGTATATTCCACTATTAATACTAAATATTTACTAGTATTTTATCGATTTAACAATTAATAAATTTAAATAATATACGATTTCCTTGTATATGAAAATGAACGAAACAGTTAATTATGAAACTTCATAAATATACGTTAAATTAATTTATAAATCAGATTTGTTTTATTTTCATAGCAAACCTAAAATGTATAAATTAAATCTTATGATTTTGGAAATATATCAAATTATTAAAATGTTACATCTTATTACAGTATGTTCGTAAACACAAATATATTTAAAAATAAATGCAAATAAATTAACAAGTAAATTTTATATATATATATATATATATATATATATATATAACGTATATATAAAAAGTAATTTTGAAATGTGCAAAATTTCTTAATGAAGAATGTTTTAATTAGAACTTAATTATTGAAAATAAAAATATTCTTTTATGAAAAATTATACTAAAATAAATCATTTGGTTGGCAATTAATTTCCATACATTAATTATACCAAAATAATTTATTCAGCTAAAAGACTTTACTTGTAGGTGAATAAATATCAAATACCTAATAGATGTTCGATGCATAATTGATGACAAGTTCACTTGCGTTTGCTGGTGCATGAGTATTTAGTTTAATGCACACCTATTGAAACGGTTAAGCGAGAAGAATGATTTCTGTCGACGGTTACACGCGGAAAATCATTTTAACGGGGATTCGGAACGCGTGAATTAATATTTCACGAAATAACTCAATTCGCTCGACATTATTTTATAATAACAATTCACGATACAGAAATGAAATTTTCAGCATAAAAATATTATAGATGCATCGAACAAAGACTGAATTATTGATAGAAAATTACAAGGTAATATTGACAGGTCGAACATCTTAAGCCAATATTATATATGTATATCTCAACTTATACAGCAGCAATCAAAAATTAATGTTATTCCGGCCAAAGATATCAGAAGCATCTGCATCAAGTGAATTTCCACAACCGGGACAGCATCCGCAAGATGTTGCCAGATCCAAGAATTCCATTTTGAATTATGCTATAAAACGAAAAAGTATCTTCACATGTGCCTTAGTGGAATCATTTATGAGATTATCTAATTAACATGTTTGATTAAAGTTTTTGTGAATGCTCTATGATAGATAATACAATTAATCTCTGTTATATGGAAATTAGCATTTTCATTGAGACATAAAAAGAAGTATATTTAAAATTATTTTGTTTCGCATTATTGAGGCAGTAGATTGTCGCAAAATGTATACCAGCTTCAAGCTTAAACTTTGATGAAAAATGGGTTCTTGTATAATAATTTTATTACAAACATATTACTAAAGTTGAAAGAGATTTAATTGAACACAACTTACGACAAACAATTCCTTGTTTTTAACGCTCCTCAAATACACTATTTTCATGATTTCCATAATTCTATGTCATTAAAAATACATTGTAAAAATGCATAACAATATAATTTAATGTAAGTATATAACTGTGATTCAAAGGTGTTAAAAATAATTATTGTTTTAGTACATTTATCATCTTATCAACTAAATAATTCCATTTTTTTTGTTTGAAATTTGAAATAATTTTATATCAAATAATAATAAAACTAATTCAACATAACATAATTAATAATTCAACATAAAGTACTTATTTTAAATTTTAATCTTAGTGTTGGTTCAGCAGTTCATTTATAAAAACAACGTTCAATTGCAATAAATCGTTTATGTTTACTTATTTAACGACAATTTCTTTTTTAATTTCATACATATATGAACAAATTATGTCGTCTTATGTAGTATATATACTATACTTTTTAGAAGAATACGATGTGTTCTTCTGACATATATAAGATAGCATAGAGTCGTTAATAAATATATGAAATTACGATAGATCATTAAATTAAAAAAAAAAAACAAACAAACAAACAAAATAGATTTTTATCGTTATAAGTAAGAATATTTAACTCAAATATTGTTCTACAATAACTTCATTGCAAGGTTGTATTAAAATTATAAGATGTTTAAATATATATTTAAATTTAGTTTTTAATAAATCCTATCTTTAGCGTTTTTTTTATGAAATGAGAACACGAAAATTATATTTATTTCTATTTTATCTCTTTTTTTTAAGTTTTATTAAAATATTTGTGCATAATAAATATATTTCTAACACAGAAAGTATAGCTTGTAAAGAGTACAACAATATTTTCTTAAATTAAATACTTTTATTTTATTTTTTTATTTTATTTTCTTAACTTAATTATAAATTAAGTTAATCACATTAATTATTTTAATTAATTGTTTAATAAATAGAATAATTTTAAATATGTCACTTTTTTATTCGCGCGATAAAATATTTCACTTCATAACAAATTATTGGTTATTTTATATATATATATCGTTTAATATAACGATTTTATATATATATATCGTTTAATATATCGTTTAATATAAATCTTCAGTTCGACAAATATTTAAAATAACTATTAATTCAACTTGAAACCAATTTTAAAAATTGTACTATTATAAGTACATATTAATAAAGCATTAATTTATTTTATTTTTAAACATAGTAATTATTTAAAAAATGTAAATTATATTTAAAAAGCTTTATATTGTCGTTATATTATATTATATGTTGTACAATAAGTTACTGTAACCTTGTAATTAATTTTTTTTACATGTTTTTCGATATCATTATTTTTAATTAATAAGAAGTAAACAATTGATTTTAGGTACTGGATTACACGCAATTCTACTTGGATCTTCCTGAAGCAAACGCAGCTGGACAAGCAAATTGGAAAACCGAGTATACGTTAAAGGATAATTACAACTTGAAAGAAATATCAGCCCTAACACTCCACGATCTAGCTGATCGATTCACACAGTCCAATGATAATGCGTTTGTCAGGTAAGTACAACTTAAACTTATTTCATCCGGAATTTGTTCGACTTACCGCTGTGTAAACTTTACATTGCATTTCTATCGGCAGCAAAATACCAAGTACATTATTATAAGAAAATATTCCAACAAATGTCCTTGTCTAATATTTTATTTTGTTCTATTTCTTGTTAATTTATACATATTTTTTTATTTTTATGTTATTGTTTTATTTATTTTTCATTTTAATTCTTATTAACTTTATTTTGGAAATGTAAAAATTCTTCAAATGTACAAATTAATAAAAACTAGATTTTCATGGAAACTTAATCATTTATAAAAATTTACCATAAACTTTATTTTTTGCGGTTGCAAACATGACCAGTTATTTTACCGAGTATTAAAGAAACCACACGTGTGCACATAAATGAATTTATTCATTAGTGTACAATTATTTTAAGTAATCAGTAATATTTTCATTTATTTATATTTATTATTATGAAATCGCTCTTTGCATTACTTATATATTATAAATAATTTAATGAGCAAATTGTAACGTTGTACAATATTCAACCGAAATGCTGTGTTCATTTTCTGAATTCAAAAAGTTGAATATTTAATTTGAAAATTAAAAATATAATTATAAAAGAAAAATTATTTGAACTATTTTTTCGTTTAGCATATTATGTTTATAGATAAATATATCAAGTAAAATGTTTTTATAATTTAAAAACAAATTGTTTATTAGTAAATAATGTTTGGTATAATAGTTGTGCAGACTGATAATTTATATCAAAATGATCTGGATTGCTATTAACAGTCGATACCAAATATTAATCCATTTGTTTATGAATGCTAAATTATATATGATTCTGATTATTAAACTTATTTAACATGAATTAAACAAAATCCTAATACGAGTAATTATTTATTGGTTTACTACAGAATACTAAATTTAATATAATTTATAATTCAGCATGAATTTCAAATTGAATAACATCAAGTTACAGAGTAGAAATATAACTGATTAGTACGGCAAAAAATTAGATTTTTTTATAAGCATTTAGTATTAATAATAGCTTTAAAAAGTTTAATAATTTATTTAAAACGCTCTAAATTTATATTCTCCAGGTTTATATATTTATTAATATCAAAATGACTACATTAAAAAAAAAAAAAGAAACAAACAAACCAATATTACTTATTTGTCTAAAACTACACAGATATTAAAAAATACTGTAATATAATTTAAACATTTTTATTAAAATTTCTAATTAGTTTTTCACTATAATATTTATCAATAAAAATTATTGCAAAAAATTATTTAACATAATATCTTTATAAAAATATCATGTAATTCGTAATAAAATAAAACAAATGCATTAAATATGAACAAAATTGCTTAAATTATTAGTAAAAAAGCTAAACGATTAAAAACTTAACATTTTTAATCTTTTTTATACATTTTCATAACAATCTTTTGTTATCTTTATTATAAATGCTATGCAATTTCATTATATATTACAGTATTTGTTATTTAATATAATTTATGTTATGTTTGTAAAAATGGATTGATTGATAATGGGATTATTATCATATAAATGCAATATTTTGTGTCATCATTAATTCGCATATAATGGACCAATTAGTTTCTTACAAAACACGTAACTTTATAACTCACTATTTATCTATAAACAGGTATTCAGTTTTCTTATAATATTAATAACAGAGTAGTATGCTTTAGTTAATTAAATTTGTTCAATTAACCTAATTTATTTTACTTACATAAATCACACAAAGATGGAAAGTATGTGCAAATAAAATTGTAGGCTTTTTAAATATAAAATTTCATACACAATCACCAAACGAATTGTAAAAAAATTATTTAAAACCAAAAGTTTATTATTTAAATTTAAACTAAATTAAAAAAATAATAAATGTCAGTTCTAAATCATAATGTTCACTTATGTATATTATTACAAAAATTATTTATAACTTAATTTTAAAAATAACATGAATAAACTAATATTTGTTAAAGTTTTAAACTGCATACATTAATTTGTTTCTAATTCATCAAATATTTTTATAGAAGGATTTTAAAGTAAAATAAATTGAAGAATTAAATCATATTTTCATATGATGTAAAACTTTAAATTATTGGTATATCGTAATTCTACATAATACACGTGAAAATGCCAATACTTTTCGTAAATTTTGTGATAGGCGTGGTTTTGCATACAACTTATTTATTCACAGTTGCATGGTAGAAATATACGTGAAAGTTCGGCAATTCTATATTTTAGTTGTAGAACTGACGAAAAGAAAAACTTTATTATTTTATCAACTGTTTTCACAGAAATGATTCTTTTATAATTCATACGTTCATTTCACTTTTCATTTCAAATTATTTTTAATATTTCACTTTTATATAATTTAATGATTCAAGCGAAGCTTAAAAAACTTCTTCAAAAAACGTCCTTATAAAAATTTAACACAAATTTTAATTAATGGGCTGCATCAAATATTTATACCTCTTTTGCTTTGATGAAAAAGAAACCGGAATCTTTTAACTATAGAATATTACAGTCAAAACTTGGAAAGATAAATAGTGTCAAGAACTTTTTGTTTGCAAATGCACAATATATATAATTGTGCTATAAATCCAAAGTTATAAAGAGAATAAAAAATAAATTACAAAAGTAATCAGTGTTTTTATTATGTTATTAAAGAGATATTAGAATTTTTTTAATTCGAAATGCAAATAATTGTGTAAATATTCACGTTTTATCATTCCAATTTTTATAGAATTTAAAAAAAATTCTTATATTTCCATGATAGCAAACAAAATATGAGTAACGCGTTTATATTCAAATTCGAGTACAATGAACTCAATAAAATAGAATTCAATTGCTTTGAAAAAATTACTTTAGGAATTATGCCTAAGTGAAACAATTTTAATAATATATTTCATTATGTTTTATATTTTTAATAACTATAAATAAATTATAATTTTAAATATAAAATGAACTATTTTTCAAATATATAACTCTGTGCAGTTTAATTTGTCATTAAATTATTTAAATTGATCATTTGTAAAAACGACCGTGGAACAATGCGATGAATATAAAATGATATTTTTTTATGAGTAACGATTAATTAAATAATTTATAAGTGTATAAGTACATTATAGTCTGATTATAAACAAAATATTTCACTTGGAAATCGAAGATTTTCTCTTGATGAATAATTAATTATATATATGTACATCAATGTACAATTATAGCATTCTTATTATCATTATTTGTAACTGATATTAGTTAGTATCGACATTAATAATAAAATTATTGAAAATAAGCGTTTTATAAATTGAAATTATATACATATGGGAATAAAATTTCGAATTTTAGAATATCAATTTATTAGTTTTAACAAAATTTACTAATTTTTCTTTGTGTTACTTGTAAACTTTTCTATTCTATATACATTTCTTATTACACGGCAAATAAATATTTATAAAACAAACTAAATTTTAAAAATGATAATGTTATGAAAATATATTTTTATTGTGAACAATGCAGATTTTTAGCTACTTTTTTATAAATAAGGCGCTTCTTGCATTCACACTTTTATCTTTAATGTTTGTAAAAACTTGAAAAGATAACAATAAGAAGCTTCAAGAGAAATTAATTCTGATATTAAAAAGGTTACAATAAAGATACAAAAATAAAGAAGCATAATAAATAGTGTTATAAGAAATAAAAATTATTTTCCAATGTAATATCCTAACTTATCAGTTTTAGCATATTCACTTACTTAATATGTAATTATTTACATAATATTGTAGAAAAAATCATAATGATATTACACTAAACTTCATATAATAATAAAACATTATACTGCTTTTAAAATGATCAGTTTTATTAAAAATTGAATAATAATGTAAACGTCTTTCGGTTCTTCAATGGTTATGTAAATAATTTTTAATTACTTTTAAATATTTTTTTAATTAATTAAAAATAATACAAGTAAAAAGTATAATGTATTTTGTATTCGTAAATGCAGGTCACATAAAAAAAAAGAAATATTAATTTATAATTATTTGAACCCATACAAAATATTAATTAAATAATATTTTCAAATCGTTGTAGAGTTAAAGTTCTAAACAGTTCTAAGCTTTACCAAAAGCGTAAAATAAAAATTATTTTTCGATAAAAATGTATTTTATCTATAAATTTTTTGTTTTTGTTGTCGTTGTTGAAAAAAAAATAATAACTGCATCGACATCTATTTTGTATAATTACGTCAATAATAAATTCGAACTTAAAAATTTGATAATTATTAATATAAATAAACTTATATAACAATTTAAAAATTATTCTATCTTACTAAATATCTTTCTTCATATTATACATGTATACATAAGAAAAAACAGGATAAAAAAAAAAGTAAAATAAATAAGATTGAATGTATTCTATATTAACCCATACATATTAAAGTATAAAAATCATCCAACTTCATCTGGTTTGTGAAAAAATTATTTCAGAATTAATCCTTTCTAATAATATAGAAACATATGTTTCATAATTTAAAAAAATTTTTCATAAATTTAATTTATAACCACAAAAACCTCATCTTTTTAAATTTAAGGTAAATAATATAATGTATGATAAATAATATAATATAGTAAAACAATACAGAGTTTAATAAATATATTAATACAAATATAAATCTACTACTCAGCTAACTTCTTATTTCACCACTTTTATAGTTCTATGGCAGATCGCAAAACATATAATCAATACAGAAGTTATATATTTACTTCTTAAATTAGTCAATCACGCATTTTCTGTTTAATAATATATCTTTTCAATTATTATCAATGTTGTTAATATATTTCAAGCATATCTTGAATATTATACATCGATAAAAATTAAAAATAATTAAAAATGCATTATTAAATGTTTGTTATATCAGGGGCGACTTCTCCATTTTCCCAGACTTAATTATGCGTGCTTTCAAACCATATTGTTTTAATTGCAACGATTTCATTATTGCTTTTTATTTCAGATATGTTGAAGATATTTTCATTATATTAACTAAAAACAAAATTGTTAATGTAATCAAAATGTTTCACCTTGCATGAGATCAAACAAAGAATACATTATTTTTATATCCAAACAATTAAACAAAATGATATGGTCTATAGTTTGCAACTAGTGTATAAAACAAGCTTGATTCTAATCGAATTTCACAATACTTTTCATAGCGCCTTATATATTAAAAACGATCAATCGTTTACAGTTTTATCGACATAGTAATTAATAAACAACAACAAATTATATAAATATAATTTTTATAATTTAATAAATCTTAAATATAAAGCACTTGATATTACTTATTCTAATTTCAAAATTAATAAGCATTTTATTAGAAATGTTTTGTCAGTTTCAACATTTGAACCCATTTTTTACAATTTTTGTAATAATTTTATTACATTTAAAACAATTATATCATTTTTCAGATATTACGCAGCAAATACAGTTGCTCTTCCTCGTGAAGTGGAGCAGATTTGGGGCTGCGGTGGTGCTTTGAATGGAGCCTGTGCCCTACACCACTACTGTGCCGTGACACGTCTGAACCCAGACTCGTACAACGAATGCTTCTCCTCGTATGCTTACGCTCTGGCTGCAAGCGCTCTTCCATCGAGTCAGGTTCCTGCGACCACTCTTTTGCTCCTGATTGCTTTACTCTTTATCCAGAAAATCACTCGGTAGGGCAACGTTGAAAGTTGCGTCATCTGGAAACGTAAAATAATTTTTCGTTCCACACAGATGACATCTTAATATCATCGTTGTTCTCTTTTTTATAGCACACAACTACTGGCTTGACGGGAAATCTATAACAAACACTGGTCAAACTGGATCGTCAAACAAAAGTTACAATTTGTAACTGTTAATTAATCATTTTCCTTCAATCAAATTAACTATCCATGTAATGAATAGTAACACCATTTTATCGTTACAAATCTCATATATTAATTGATAAAAAACAGGAATATTATGTTAGCATATCATTTATTAATTATTAGTTCGTTATTGCAATTTAATTTTATTTAATTTATTATTTATCATTAAACATTATATAATAAATAATAATTCATTCCGTTTTTCTGATAAAACAGTAAATTACAATAAATATTATCTCTACTGTCTTATTATTATTTGTATTGTTTTGTTGTTGGCTTGTTTGTTTTTCATCAAAACACAAAACTTCAATCATAGACGGGTCTAAGACAGAATTTTTGAAAATTATGATAAATTGTCTTCAGTTAATTTAAAATATTCAAACAATGCACGTAACCTGAAACTAATAAACTACTAGTTTCAAAATGATAAATGATACATCTGAATTCATTTTTCTTCTATCGATTTTAATATTTTTTAAATGAATAACTGAAATATCTAAATTTATAAGGCTATATTTATTTAGCAAATTTTTAAGTAAAATTGGTAATTGTAACTTTGCCATTCACTCTTGGAGCCACAAAACCGAAAGTTCACGATCTAGTTTCATCAGTAAAATGAAAAAAGGAAAAGAAAACTGATGCTCAGTGAACGACGTGGCGTTAATTACGGAAAACGCACGACCAGTATACGATTACGAATGTATACTTAACGTATAATTATAAAACGTATATGTATGTATACACATATATAGGTATATGTGTATGTGAAGTACTAATTGATTTCATGAAAGTGAAATGTTTTATTCTTGCGTAACATTATAACACAAATGTGCACATAATCAATTACACGTGACATAAACGAGTAAAATATGTTTTTCGTTTTGTAACGTGTCATGCATCATTTAAAGTCTTGTGTGTTCAAATATAATATTTGAAGAAGAAAAGAAAAAATTTTTTTTAAAAGAAAACGAAAAGAATAAAAAATACAACAGCGAATACATCAAGGAAAAAGAAACATGTGACTGTACAAGCGACTAGTTCAATGGAGTGACATAATTTTGTATAAGAACTATTTGCAAATGTCCGCTGCAAGAGGTTGTGTTGAAACGAATCTCTGCAAAGTTTTACTTAAGTCGCTGTTTCGAATTTGTTTTCCTTTTTTAAGGAAACTTATTGCAGCAGCGTTAAATTACATTCGTCGTTAAACGAACGCGCGGCTTATATTTTTAAATGCATACCGAATCTAAATAAATTATATGAATGAAATATTTTTATGAATTTTCATTTCACTGAAAAATGCGAGGAGATTCGTTCATTTCGACTTCTTTCATCGGTCGACATTAAGCATAAATGTTTATAGGGATAATTGGGACGCGCTGACACTTTAACGAACATTTATACATTAATCTATATTTTAAGTTTGCATTGTATGACTTGTAGCAACAAGAAGTTTTAGTACAAAATTCTTTTGATTTATAAACTCGTTAAGAGAATACATCACGCATTATTAGTACTAAAGTCACAGTTACTGTTTTTCCTTTGTTGTTATTAGTATAAACAATAAACCCCACCCACCCACTGAAACTGAAAATACCTTGGGCCACATTTATGAATATGAAATTTTCATTATTTTATATTGAACATATTCACATTTATAATTTCTCACTATTTAAATATGAAATATAAAAATGTCGTTTTGAAACCAAATTAACCAATGCCGTCCAAT
>JABFOX010001739.1:0-12467 GCA_022817665.1 Axea sp. ZL-2020
TCAAGGGAAATGATAATTCCATTTGGTATTTCTATTTTGTATATCTATATTTGATTAATATTTATATATATATAACAACCTACACAATAGTTATATACTTTTGTTACTTTATTTTTTATATATCTATTTATATTACGCATTATATAACTTACATTTATATGATGTAAATGTGTATATAGAAGTATTTTACTTGAACAGAATTTATAATATAATTTCTAATTTCCATGTCTAAGCAATAACAATTTTGATTCAAGGGTGGAATATATTCAACTTGCTGCTCAGTATAATCCAATTAATCTAGGGCAAGGATTTCCTGATTTCCATGCACCTGATAGTGTGAGACAAGCTTTGGCCAAAACAACTACTGGACAAAATCCATTATTAAATCAATATACACGAGGATTTGTAATATTTGTTTTGTTTTAAAAATATTATATTTAATATATATTTTCTAGGTTTGTTAAGCGTTCTTATAATTCATTAATTATTTGAAATTATCAGAAGAAAATAAAATTTTAATGTAGTCGAATAATTTAAACATTCAAAAAATATGTAGTTCAATAATTAATAATTAAATTAATTCTTGAAATAATTTGAATAAATTATTTTGCGCAACATAACTATTTTATTAAATAAAAGACAAAAAGGTTAATATAACAATTGCAAATATAATAAATTAAATTTTTAATTTATTTTAGACACAAAACATTAGTTTAAATGATGTATAATATATTTAGCATTATATAATAAAACATGATTAAAAGAAAAATATATATTATTTGAATATATGTTATTTGAATAATATTATTTTAAAATTTTATTATCAAAGTTAGTAAAACCTAAAACTTTTCTTGGCAAAAATGTCTGATTTAGCTTTTATTTTGTTTTCTCTCCATTAGTAAACATAATTGTTAAAGTGTTCTTTTTAGTACTGTATAGTGTAATAAATTTTATGTTAAATATAAAAGTTAAAATTATATTAATAATTTGTTAAATAATTATAAACAAAATGGTTATCTATTTCAGGGTCATCCCAGGTTGGTAAATGCATTAGCAAAATTATACTCCAAAGTTCTCAATCAAAACTTAAATGCTAATACAGAAATACTAGTAACTAGTGGTGCTTATGAAGCATTATATGCTTCAATTCAAGGACATACTAATCCTGGAGATGAGTGGATAATTATTGAGCCATTTTTTGATTGTTACGCTCCAATGGTTAGAACAGCTGGAGGTATACCAAAATTTATTGCTTTGCAGCCAGTGAGTAGATCTGAATGATAATTATCAGTACCAAATAAAATTAAAATCAAGTATTCATTTGCAATATTTATAAACTTTTTACTACTAGAAAAAAGTGGTACCAAAAAATGGTACTATAAGTTCATCAGACTGGATTTTGAACAAAACAGAATTGGAAGGATTATTTAATGATAAAACCAAAGGAATAATTGTTAATACTCCTCATAATCCTATAGGAAAAGTCTTCACTTTAGAAGAACTGACACATATAGCTAATTTGGCAAAAAAGTGGAATTGTCTTGTTATTTCAGACGAAGTTTATGAATGGATTGTATATGAACCTTATAAACATATCAGAATTGGTAATATATTTTCAGTTTAATATTTATCATATAGATGTTTCTTTTTTAATTATTTTGATATTAAAATATAAGAATTTTTTTTAAAAGTAAAAAAGTAAATAACACACTTTTATTTAATAAAATTAGCAACTCTTCCTGATATGTATGAACGAACTATCACAATCGGATCTGCGGGTAAAACTTTTAGCGTTACTGGTTGGAAAATTGGATGGGCTTATGGTCCAGAAAATTTGTTACATAATCTAAAGGTTGTTCACCAAAACTGCGTTTATACTTGTACGACACCTATTCAGGTAATTCAAAATAAATATGTTTTTTTAGTACAAGGTTGTTTCTTTAAAATAAATCAAATTTAAATATTTTAGGAAGCTTTAGCTATTGGTTTTGAGGAAGAAATCGCGAAATTGGGACAAGAGGATTGTTATTTCGTTAGTTTAGCTAAAGAATTACTTCCAAAGAGAGACTGTATGGCTAAATTTTTGACAGATGTGGGTATGTCTCCCACTATACCAGAAGGTGGTTATTTCATGATAGCAAATTGGTCAGCGTTGGAAAACAGAGTGGATTTTTCAAAAGAAAAAGAAGAAAATAAAGATTATAAATTTACCAAGGGGATGACTAAAAATATTGGTGTTCAAGGCATTCCTCCATCTGCATTTTATTGTGACGAACATAAACATTTAGGAGAAGATAACGTTCGATATTGTTTTATGAAGGTAAAGTTTGTAATTATTTTTGTTTAATTTATTTTTTTTTTTTTTTTAATTTTCATTTTATTATTTGTAAAATTTTATTTAGAATAATATTCATATTTAAATATTTTTAGACGGATGAAGTCTTGGATAAAGCGGCTAAGACATTGCTGAAGTGGAAATCACAAAAAATTTAAATTATAGTCTGCTATAAATGGATGATTTATTATGCAAATTTAAATAAGCCAAATGAGGTGTAGGAGAGATTCCTACAGGAGTGAATTTTGATGATTCAAAATTATTTTACTGATAAATGTGATTAAATAAGATTATTGTCGAAATGGTTTGATAAATCATGTTCTTTAGTCTATGATTATAATTATGAATAATTCCTTAATCAAATTAACATAAAAAAGTTATGCTTACAATTCTAAAACAAAAAACACTAAAATTATTTGATTTTATATTAATACTATAAATTAATTAGTACGTTTTAAGTTTTCATTCTTCTTCGAGTTCACAATCTCTTTAAAAAATCAATTTATTACACATTTTGTATACAGAAATGGTTACAAATTTAATATTATGTATATAACTGTTACATTTATTTTGAAATAAAATATTTTCATAAATATATATGTGCTGCAGTAGTACTTAATATATTTATTAAAAAGTAAACTTGGATATTTTACAAAACATGGTTAAATTCATTCATTAGCATATTAATAAATAAAATAAATTTATTTTGGATAAATGTTGTAGATTTTTTAAATTCTTTTTAATATTTCTATAATTATTAAAATTATAAATTATAATTAATTATAAAAATATAAATTTTATATCTTTAATTAATTATTCTATTCAAAGAAACATTTCTAATTTTCCATATTAATTTTATTCTCATATATATTTATTTTTTATTTGATTTTTTAGTTTATTTTTCAATTTATAAACTAAGCAACATTTTTTTAAACAATTATAAATCTATTCTAGTTTATGTATCTGAAAAATAGTAATTGTTTAGAGCATTTTTGTTCTGACAAACAAATTATATACTTGTTAATTTATTGTGCTTTATTATATTTTTGTTGTTATAATTTATGTGATTCTAGAATAAAATATAAAAAAATTAATTTGGATAGAATTTAACAGAATGGAGACCTTTATAAAAAGTTAATTTTATGAAATGTATACTGTTTCAATTTTTGACTACAATAAGTTTTATAAATATTGGTATTAACCCTTTTCCATGGAAAAACAATTTTTATATAGCTAATCAACTATTTTAGAACTATAATATAATGCTTGTTATCAAATTCTAGTTATTTAACAATGTTTCCTTGAATCATTTAGTGCTGCACTAATGAATATGTTGTTCTTCTCTAGTCATTCTTTATTACGATGATTGGTAAATAAGTCTACATATAGACCAATATTCATTGTTTCTATACAAATTTGAATCCTAATTGAAAACATACTTGTTGTTGAATACTACCATTTTAATAACATTAAAACAAAAAAAAAAAACAAACAAAAAACAGTTTTGGAATAAACTGAAAAATCATTTTATTGTAGTTTCCATTGTTAAGTGAATCTTCCACACAACTGTTCTTTTTCTATTTATTTATCTTATTCCACTAGAGACATGATATATATTAATGTCTATTATTTTAATATTTTCACCTCTTGCAAATATTTTAAGATATTTTTACTCTCATATCTTTAATATGATTTATAAAGCAATCATCTTTATATTTGCTACTTCACGTATAAAATTCTAAAAGTTTAATTTACTCTTATTGAGAACACAAGATTTAGAAATTTAATTTTAAAGTATAAAAACCAATGTCAAAAATTGCACATATAATTATAAAAATATTCCTGATAGTAGCTATAAATATTTTTCGACAATGTAATGTCAAACACTTTGCAAGTACAATTAATCAAAAGGATAACAAAAAGTGACATTTGGTTTAAGTTCCATTTCCTGAAACAATTAATTTATTTTCTTTGTTCCCATCCACAGAGTTTTTGTTTACTCACAATCAGCTTTTTTCAGTACCTCAGTAAATATAGCTTAAATAAAAACAAATGTGTTCTCAACTACAACGTCCATTAGATACATTTAAATCCATTAGAAACAAAAGCATTGCTTTTATTTTGTCTAATATCTAATAGACGCATGGTAAAAACTTATCTTCAATTTATTTTGTACAACTTGTTTTGTCACAAAATAGATATAAAATGTTTGGCATACTTAACGAGCTAAAAACACATTCCTTGATCTTCTTTCGAAAGATAAATTATCATATTTTTTACACTTCAAAATATTAAAGCCCCTAAAAACAAACAAACAAAATTAAATGTATTAGTGAAAAAATATGCTTGATGAATAAATTACTTCAAAATCATTAGAACCTAATAATTTTCTTAGCTGGCATACAAGCAAATTATACAATATGATGTCTCATTTATGTTCAAGTAGACTTCCATAGTGTTTTTTATTTTTTTGTTATTTCAATAACTAGGATGCTCCGTGACTTTTTTCAGTCTTAAGTCCATGTATCACGTATGCTTACACAGAGTTAGTGTCTTCTTTAATACAAATTTATAACACACATTGTGTTGTTCTAAAATAATAACAGCCAAATTCCATAAGTATGGGAGAATTTATTTAATTTAAACATTTAAACCTTTTATCAAATATGCAGACGTATTTCAAAAAATACATTCGCTGTGTGAGCAGACGACAAACAAATTTTATTTTTCGAAATACATCTATATATGTAATTAAAGATTTAAATGTTTAAATTAAATCAATTCTCCCATACTTATGGAATTTGGCTGTTGTCATTTTATGACAACATAATGCGTGGTACTATTTGTATTTAAGAAGACACTAACTCCGTTGAAGTATCCGTGACACATAGCCTTAGAATACAGTATGCGTCTCTCTTCTTGAAGTTTGTTACGTGAACTAACTTTCACTGAAGTAGGGTGGCCAACAAAATAATAACGAAATAACTTCCATAATTTTAGCGAGTAATTTAAAATTTTGTTTTATTAAAAATTTACATAAAAACCTAACTGTATATGAATATTTTTTTTGTACAATACAGTTCCGTGTATCTTCAGTTTAGATGTCTCAAAAAACTAACGAAACCAACCGTTACATTTTTTTCATTGTACTTTTGTTAAATACAATCCAACTAAATAACAAAAAAATTTACCAATCAATATTTAATCATATCGATACTTGATAAACTTAATCTAATCTGAACACTGCATATATTTATTCTGAGTTTTCACTTGTACAGTCAATTTCACATGTTTATACTTTTCTTAATTTTAAGGTAAAATATCAAATAACGGCGCTGGTATCTTTTTACATAAAACTGATATCATACATTATATTATCATAAACTGACCAGAATAAAATTCTGCAAATATGGGAACATTTATTTAATTTAAAAATCTAAACGCTTTATCACACATGCGGAGGTATTTAAAACATTACCGCCTTTATGAGCAGTTTTCTTAGATTTTTTTACCACATATAAAGTTACTCAGTATATCAAAAATGCCGACAGTAACGTACCTTGTCTCGTTGGAATGCTTTTTGCGCCCCTTGATTTCTAACTTCATAACATACATTCTATTGTTTTGTTTCTTAAAATGTTGGTAATTAGAGTTTTGTATGAGTTGTCACACACAATGATATTAAATAAATAAAAAATAATACAAAATTTGTACAACTAAATTCCTGTGTATTTAATCAACATTCCATGTCTTAAAAATTATAGAAAGAAGTAATGAATTTTGAAGAATGGGCTAATATTCATTTGGACAAACCCGTAAATAAAATATCAAAAGTTAGTTACATTAAATAATTCATTTACTTAATTGATAATAACTATGGATTAAAAATATAAATTACAAATCATTTAGAGCGAAGAAGACCTAATAAAACATTCTCTAGTTGGATTCGATAATAACGTTATTGAAAGAGCTAAACATATTTTGAGGTAATGATGACCTTAAAAAATAGTTAATTTCTATTTATAAATTGAACATGTAATTTCTAATTTAACTTGTGAGTGTAAATTGTTTTAAAAATATTAGATAAAAGAAATGGTAACAGTATAAATTTTGAAAAAGCAAGAAAAAAAAAAGAACAGGAAGGGAAGTGACAATGAACATTTCCTATAATCAATCAATCATTCGTTCGTGTTCAAGTCATTTTATAAATAGATACTTTTACAAATACAATTTTTATTGTGCGCAGAAAAAGTAGACAAATTTCATGTAATGACATTTCATGTTCCACTTATTCCTTCAGAATAATGAAACTGAAGCAGTGTATCTTTCCACTTGAAGGATTTTTTCCATATAAGTACAAAGTCAGATTTAAAAAAGAGATATAAAGTGAAGAAAAGAAACAAACATCGGTATTGTGAAATTGTAATATAATATGCTACAGAACGGGGAAAGATAAGTTTGAATAACAAAATACATTAATTTAAGTTAAATTTGGATTAATAATAATCATGAAATTATGTAACGAATAAAATTATAAAAAGGTAAATATAAAATAATTATCAAATTAAATTTGTAAATTAAATTAAATATCAGTATATATGTATAATAATAATAATAATAAAAATAAGTAATCATAATAAAAATAAATAATAATAATAAAAATAATGATGGCAATAACAATAATAAGTCAAACTGTTTTACTTTTTTAACCTTGGGTAAAAAAAAAAACAAGTTTTTTTATTTTAAAATGTTGATATTTAAAATCTCAACAATGTTTTGACTTTTGTTAAGCGTGTTTTTATAGATTAATGTGAATTTGTATTATTAAAAATGTGTCACTTAATATTTATCAACTATCAAAAAATCAATAAACACAATTAATTTTCCAAGACCATTATTAATTATTATTAAAACTTGTATTACATTAATAATAATACACTTTATAATTATTATATTAATATTACAAATATATTCGTGTTGATTTATTTCACTAAAAAAAATAATAAAATCTAAAATTCCCGCCAAAAGTTCATTTAAATGTAGGAATCAAATGGAAATGAACCGATAGTAAGTTCCAACAATCACAAATATGACCGGAAGCACGTGTCAGTTTCTAAAATGTTAATCATCAAAAATGTTTGATTATTATATAATTGCCGGAATTATTATTCATTGTTTATTCAAACAATTGTTCATCCTAATAACTACAAGTTTACGATTACTATATTTCGCAACATCTTTCCTGTTACAAATGCACGCTGCTAAGGAAAACGTGAAACCTAGGTAAAACGATCGTTTGGATCACCGACTCACAAGCACAGCGCGTCCACGAGATGAATAGCGAGTGACGTACGCTTGTGCGCGCGCGCGTACGTGTGAATTTAAAGGTGTAAGTGTGCGCGACGAGCGAGCATGTGGAAAGTGAGTGACACTACATTGGCAGAGGCGCGCGTAATCCTATAGTAGTCTAGTTCATAGTGACAGTGTCGGTGCGCGCATCGTCGCTCGCGTTTGACGATGTCGAGTTGCCGCGTATGAGATAAGATGTTCCTTCAAAATGTGGCAAGAGGCAGGTGAAACGTTCGAGAGCGCGTCCGATGCGTAAGTTTCGCAGCAACGACAAACCATTGACAAAACGAAACGGATCGACTAACGAGTGCGCGAAGCGATCGATGCACGACGTCTCTCGATAGCGCATCATCTAACCGTCTCGTCTAACCATGCAAGATTCTCCTCCTCTTTTTTGCACTGTTCTATAAATAACGAAGTCGTGTCCCGCCAGTAAAAACGGACTGTCAGGTCTTACGAACGCAATGCGCATTACGATTGCCCGGTATTTCGCTTTGATTTTCTTCGTTAATTCGTGATCAGGGTCAAGGGGTGGAATAAGTGGGTTGAATGATGATTCACTCGTAATCCCCGTAAAAAGTGTCGCGGTTCTATAGGTGTTAATAACCAGGCTTCCATCGATCTGTTTTACTTTCGTTTCATAGCATTTCCTTTTTCTCATTTTTATGTTATTTCAACTTTCCTGTCATTAATTGAATAATATTCGTTAATTTGTATTTTATTTCAGATTTTATTACATTTGTTGATAGTTTAATCACATATTTCTAACATCAACGCGTACCATTTTTGATTGTGTATTTTCCTTTCATTATTTTGATATTTTAATTTAATCAGATTATTCATTTAACTTTAGAATGAATGAGAGTATCGTTTTGATGTAGTTAAACATCTGACATTATTTATTCAAATGAATTTCATATACCTTTATTTGAGTTTTAACTTCAATTTATTAAACTTAAAGTTTTGACATTTCATAAATAGTTGTTTTATATTTTACAAATAATTGTAATTCTAATTTAAAAGGATGTCTTGATAATTAATGACTAAAACTTATGTTGGCTTTTAACTATTTATTCTAGTGTTGATATTTGTTATTTGTGTACTGAATTTGAACAAAATTGTTATGTATTTTTTTTGACATTTAAGTGTAATTTGTGTAGGAACAAAAAATGTATGAAATTGTATCTGCTTTAATTTATTTATGTTATATAATGTAAATTACACAATGATATCACACATTTATAAACAAGGATAAAATTTAGCATCAAACAATTATAATTTTATACCTGAATTTCATTTTAATTTTTAATGTTAATATTTATTATAAAAATATGTTAATTTAATGTAGATATAAATAGTTGTACTTTCAATCTGTTTTAAAAATATATTTATTAAACAAAGATATATACAATTAATATTTATCTACTCAACACAAATTAATTCACTCTCATGTAATATAAGAGTACATTTAATTTCAAATGATATTTCAGCATGTCAATCACTCAGATATTTTACAATTTTAACGGATGTTATTACTAATTGTATTTAAGAATCTTTCATAACTGTTTCATGAATTAAACATTGAATAAATTTTAAATAAACATTTATTTTTTACATGATCTATTAGAACACAACATTTAATTTAAATTATAACAGAAAAGAGATTCACAGCGTATTGTTTCAATGTTTGTTCTCAATTTGATCGGAATGGTCTTGATTTGACACGATTTCTAATTCACCATTACAAATTGTGAAAGTTTTGAAACATTTGTGAATGCAAATTTATTTTAGTTCTAACCTCTAATCACATTTATATCCACTCATCATACAAATGTACATTTCAAATTTATCTGAATACATAAATTCATGAGGATACATGTATACTTGCATATGTATGCATTTCATATCATTGATTATTATTTCAATGAAAAATAATTATTCTTATTTGAAAAAAGTATCATTTGTGTTCATTTGTACTATGACATTGAATTCCATTTAATATTGCTTCTTATTAATTACCCATTGTTTGATGAATTTATTGTTTATAAATGCATTGCTTTAGAAATCAGTTGTCACATTTGATTGCACTTTGTGTCTTATATAAAACTTATCATATTTTAGTACTTTTTGTTCCCCTTTTTTTAACATTAACGAATTAAATGAATGTTATTATTTATTTGAAAAGAGTTAAAGTTATCTTTTAATAAATAGTTTATGCAAAATATGTATTGTAATATTTGATTTTATCATTTTTTTAGCAAAGGTGACGATATTCAAAAATTAAGTGTAATTCAGTCGTTGCCAAATCTACTAGCAGCAGACGCACAATCATGTGTGTTCGAAGTATTACCAAAAATACAGCAGAGCCTGCCTACTGCATCAATAGAATTCCACATAGCTGCATCAGCTGCATTCAAAACAATCCTAGAACAGAAACTTGTCCCTCACACAATATTTACACAGATATTTCTCCAAATTATTCTGACTTCATTAAATAACAAGAATTTTGGTAAAGTTTACTCTTGAAATAACTTTATACATATATATTAAATTATATGTTTTTGCAGAGGTTCCTCATCCATTTTATATTCTTATTTCAGTTATTTCTAGTTATTGGTTAAAAACTTTATTAGATGTTATCGAGTTGCTACTAGTGGATGCTGTAAAAAATGAAGTATGTTTTAAATTTTCAACAAAAAATTAAACCTTACAAATAAATTTTATTAAAATTAATGCAACCTTAACTTTTCAACAGATTCTTCCAGTAAGCATAAACAAAGGACAATTATCACAGACTGTGCGAAGTAGAGTCATGTGTTGTAAATTACTTGGTAAAATTTGTACTCGATTGGATTCTATTACGTGAGTAAAATTAAAGCAAATACATATTAAATCAAATTGCTTTTAATGAAATTGAATAATCAATGCTTTATTTAATTTTAGAATAAAGAAAGAAGTATTACCAACAGTGCTGTCTCTTTGTCAGGATGTGAACAACGAAGTTCGCGCTTGTATATGTTCACAACTGTGTTTTGTAGCAGATGGTTTGGGTGTCGAGTCCACCAAGCAACTTTTACTTCCTTCTTTAGTAGACCTAGCAAGTGATGAAGACATTTTTGTTAAAAAAAATTCTATTCCAACAATAGTTGCTTTGCTACCACAGCTTCAACATGGTATATTTGTTATATAAAATATTTAAATTTCAGTGATTACATTTTTTCTTTTTTTCAGTTACTAGATTCATATAAAGATTTATTGTTGCTAAATGTGAATTGCAATTTCAGATACCATAACAGGAATTATTGTACCGCTTGTTAAAAAGATTTGTGACAATGCTCTAAAATCTGATGATGATTTGATTTGCGTTGTTGCTGAAGAAATTGGAAAACTTGCACATGGAACAGAAAGTAATTATTTCTATTTATCGTTTAATAATTTAAAAATTCATTCTTTTATATATTATTGTACATAATATTGCTTGTTTATTTGTTTTAGAGTACTTAACTGAGGATGAAAAATCATGGTTCATCAAACATTATCAACAATTGGCCAAAATGGGATGTCCTTCAATGAACAAAGACGAACCATCTACCCAAGACTTCTTGTGTCCTGTAAATTATCATTCATAATTAATAATTTTTTAAATGCTTAATTTGCATTATGTATTACTGTACAATATTTTAATTGCAATATTACTGTAATTTAGGGAAGCAGCAATCCTAACGTTTTTATCAGATATATTGAATGCCGAAGATACTGTGCAGTCAATATTCCTCCAATGCTTATTTTTGCATCAAAAACCACAGAAGGTGCAAATATACTTCTTCCAACGCTCACAGATTTAGCGGGTGATCCCCATTATTTAGTCAGAGAAACAATAGGAAGTTGTATCCACGAAGTACGTATTTATAATTTAAATTTAATTATTTTTATCGTTAAAAATAACAAAACAATAATTTATTGAGCGAGTGACAATTTGTGACTATGTACAATATATATTAGGGTTTCAACATCTATTGAATTTTCACTGTAATTTTCACTTGAAGTGTTTCTTAGCTTTTTATATTTATAATCAACTTAAAATCAAATTTACTATGTAACAAATGCGACATAACCTTATAATTATTACACAAAATGTGGTTGGCGAATTCTTATTTCATTTTATTTTATCGCACATCTAAATACCAGAATAATTTTATTGTAAAGTTACAATTGTCAAAAAAGTTCAGAAATTTATATACTTACTCTATATTATAGATATCTGAAATTATGAAATCACGTTCAGGACTTATTAAAGCAGAATTAATTAAACTGTTAAATGATGACAGTCAAGAAGTTCTGCAAGGACTCGTGCCAAATTTGGCTCAGGCATTGCAAAATTTGATGCAAAATCAAACCAATAGCCCTGGTTATGTAAGTACATTTTAATCATATTTTTAAATAATACATATTCATTAAAATATCTGGATAGTATATGCAATTTCAATAATTGATTAATAATAATAATAATAATAATAATAATAATAATGACACCAGTTATTAACCTTAACGTTATTTAAAGGATTCTAACTCAATGCCGATTTGCAAAGCTTTATTAAAATGCGAAAATGAAATAGCAACAACGAACTGGAGATTATCAGCTATGATGTGGGCACAGTTAGAAATATTGCCAAAGTATTTATCAAGTGATGTTATTTATAAATTCTTTGTACCTGTAGCTATAAACAGAATTTTAAAAGCGGTAAATATTAATATCATTTTTATATTAATTAATTTAAATGCT
>JABFOX010001740.1:0-12466 GCA_022817665.1 Axea sp. ZL-2020
TTTTTTGTTTCTTTTATGTTTCCTATTTTTCACATTTTATAAATTTAATTGATAAATTTTTTATTTATTATTTGACGAAATGAATTTCTTTGATTTTTTTTTTTTTTTTTCTTTTTGTAACAGATTCGTTTCCATTGCCTTGCTATTTGTTTATTCAAATTACCGTTAATCACTTTTATCAGTATATAAATTTATTGTCAATATCAAATCATTTTTAGGATGAATAAATTCATTCTTTATTAAACTTTTGATCAGAATTTATTGGAACCTTAATTAATTGATTAATACGAAAAAAAGTATTTTTATAATGATGAACGTTTTGCTTGATAATCATTCGTCCAGCATAACATTGTTTTCCATAATTGAATCAATGGATTATTAAAATCCGATATCAATGATTCAATTAAGCACATCAAACATTAAACAAATTATTCGTTTTATTTGTTTTTTTTTTTTTCTGTTCAACTCGTTAAGCTTTTATTTCGCTTTTCGGTTTCGATTGTGTTGGGTTTATCGTGAACGATCGATGGGTTTCAATGCACGACTTCTCGAGAGCGTAACCTATAATTCGTAAGAGAAATATCTCGAATGGTCAAGCAAGTTAATGTGCGGCGAACGTAGGCGCCTGACCACCGGACTGATTTACACCAAACCTCTTCTTCGAGAATGGCTACTGCAGGGCAGCTGTGGTCAACTGAGGGATGTAGCGCGTGATCGAGGTACTGGATCTCATTAAACACACAACTAAGCACACAACAAAAGTAACACGGGAATAGGAGTTGTGGTCAACGGAGGGTAAATTTGTTCATGAAACCTGCAAAATTCGGATGGAAACGTTTAATTTGTTTACTTATCATGATAGTTGTACAATAATTATAAACAATCAAAAATATTTAGCTGTAATCATTGTTTAGATATTATGAACGTTTTCAGAGGAGGTCATAATATATGTATCTAAGATTTAAACAAAATTTGCAAATTTTCAATTGAATCAATTAAAATTTTTGCAAAATTTCGTCCTTTGGAATGTCATATTTTTTACAAAATGCTTTTCTAACAGAATATTCAATGAATGTAACTGATTAAAACTGGATTTCTTTGTAGTATTGATGTTTTCATTATTAATACTTATTACAAGATATAAACATTTAAAAGCTGTGTTACATTTTCCGGTAAAAAATTTGCATGATCACTTTTTAATTTAGTTCTGTAATAATAATGGATTTATAATTAATATTATATGGCTTTTAATATCCGAATTTCACATAAACTTATCTTGTCAACTTCGGGAATTGAAAACAGATTATATGAGTTATCAGATGATTAGTTTACCCCTCAGCTATAATGACTGTTTAATTTATTCATCGTTAATTCTTGTCTAGAACATTGATCATAAAATAAGAATCACCTATACATTATAGATTTAATAACTACTCAGTTGTAATGTATATTAAAACGATAATTTATAATATAACTGTGATATTGTTTTTATTTGCACATGGTTCATTTAAAAAGGGTGGAATGTTACATCGTCTAACATAAACATACAGAATTCATAGAACTAGCAAACTTTAAATTTATAAACCAAACACTTAAATGTACAGCCCTATTTTTTTATTTTATAGAAAGTTACTTTTTTTCTGCGTTTATAACTTGTAACTATTATGCTTACATACGGAGCATAAAAATACACATGCCAAATTTATGACAATTCGTTTTTAAATACATATGCAAAGCATTAAGACAGTATTTATTGTAGCATTTCTTTATGCATTAAAATGTGAATGAGTTTTTCTCTTCTGTTGAGATCAGATGAGAAATTAGAAAGCAAAATTACCGTCATTGTAACAGAAACCATTATACAGCTACAAAAACTTATCATCTCTTAAAATTTATTATGAAGGAATCTGTAGGATTTTGGATGAGTGAGCAGTTTGAAACGAGACTTCTCACGAAAAAATAATTGTCATATGTAAAAATATGTTTATATAGTTCAAGATAAAATTGTTTAAAAATAAAATATGCTGCAAATATTGAACTATACATTCGTTTATTTTGCGTGTGAAGTTTAAATTTAAAATCTGTATCATTGTCCATACAATTTGACATTACTGCATTACAGTTTTTATTGTGTATTAACTAAATGCATTTCAATATTTCATTTCATTTCATCAAAAGTCTTATTTACTGCTTATACATAACTAACATTGCTTGGATTTAGTTAAATTTAATTCAGTGTGAATAATTTCCACGATCGAAATCTAAACTATTATTATTTGAAAAGGGGCATATTTTTATACGAAATATATTTTTCAAATCTAATAAAATACTTAAAAATAGAATTATCCAAGTTTGATTAAATTTTGATAAATATATTTTGTCTAACAGACCATAAACCGGCTAAAGCTTGAAATAAATATTTATAAGACGTCAATAACGTTTAATGAACTTCCATTTCATCTTTCATATACTTGTGATGTTTAAATTAAACTTTTAAATGTCTTTGTATTTTTGCTATTTATTGATATTCTTAAACGTCTATAAAACCATTACAAAGTCGTCCGCTTCAATCTCAATCAAGGCACCCTCTGCTCTCCATTTACCATTTGTCTTTCCACCTCATAAAATTTCCTTCGATCATCTTCGCTTTCTTCGACGCCTTCCTCCCACAGAAGCAAAGTCAGTGCAGAGCCGCGAAAGACCGTCGCTTCCTAAAGTTCGGCCCGACCCTTCCGTTCGAACTGAAAGCCCACGCTGATTAGAATTTCAAAAATACAAAATATGCTCGACTCTTCGAAGTCTCGTCCTCGCTCGTCCGTGTTTCCGGCTTCCTGTCGCCTTGCGCACAATTCGTACGACAGTTTCATCGCGGACACCCGAACAAAACCGACGACGTGACGGACTCTCGCGAGATAAGGGGCCATTCATAACGAAGACAAAACGTTTCAACCGTGCGTCCCCCACCCCAACAACGCTCTTCAAACGACTGTTTATGACGCGATGCGGGCACAATGAGCGAAACTTTTTTATTCAGCGGTAGAAAAGATAGCAGCGTGTCATTTTTTTGCGTTTTACGTTTTGCTTTTCGTTTCGGTCCGATTTTTTGAATTGATGTGTCTCTTTTTTCGTGAAAACAAAACATGGCTGCAAGGATATTAATGACGCCAGACAAAACACATTTAAAAAACACACGACACTTAAATGATAGGTGCATGGTGCAATCCGATCACTTTTGATAGAACAAATAAAAAACTAAAATAAGGTTTACAATTATGGTAGAGACAATTTAATCAGATTAATCAGGCAAAGAAATCGAATTTTTGTTCTAGTTTGTTCCGTAATTTCATATTTTCTTTTCCTTTGTTACATATTATACTATTACTTTTGCTTAATTATACATTTATACAGTCTCATAAAAAATGACATTGCACATCGTATGATTAGGAACAAGTTACATTTTTTTTATAATTTAAATATACAGTTTACAGATTTAAATATATGACAGAGGAGTCTATTAAAAATTACTGTACCTTTTACAAAGATACTTTAAAAGTCAACTGGAATTTCATAAGAACAAATGTGAGAATTAATATGAAAAATAACAGCATGCATAATAAAATGTATTATAATAAGTCAGAATATTTTTCTGAATAATTATAACGTTTACTTCCACATGAGATGTTACCCTCTGATTCATGGAAAGTATAATAATTTTTACTAGATCTGTATTTGTATTTGTGTCCTATTAGAATGTAAAATAAGATGAGGTATAGTGGCAAAACGTATGATATATTTTGTTTTTTTTTTTACATAAAAATATATAAATTTACACCCGAACAAATGTAATAGTAATTGTGTAAGAAAGGAAAACAGTTAATGATTATAAAAGCAATGGTATTCGATTACAGAAACCTCAACTTTTCTTGTGTTGCATATAATATATCTTTACTACAAATGCAAAAAAAACCTGTATCTTATAAAATATGTAGTAATATTTATTATTTATATATATTAATATATATTAAAAATATGTAGTAATAAAATAATAAATATAAAAAAATGTAGTAATAACCTGTATTCGCCGAA
Organism: Axea sp. ZL-2020; assembly: GCA_022817665.1. NCBI lineage: Eukaryota > Metazoa > Arthropoda > Insecta > Hymenoptera > Scelionidae > Axea > Axea sp. ZL-2020. The sequence continues at coordinate 4,087 of JABFOX010001740.1, forward strand.
AGGGGGAAGTATTTTTTTTGACAGTACAACAATATTATTTGAAATTTTGAAAATATAGATCTAAATAGTTATTTAATAATTTCTAGAGGTAGCAAAATATACATTTCTTTTCATCGAATAGATGTGAAATGTCACAACAATTCATTTTTTCGTTAGATTCGAAGTATTGGTAGTGTAATCATCACCGGAAAATTACATTGGTTTTTACAGTATAGATTTATTAAATTATAGATTCATTCAAATATGAATCATCAGTTATCTATTATTATTACCAAAAGTTTAAATGTTTTATAATAACTCTTATGCACATAATAATACTTGTTTAGTTATCATTTACATGCTATTTTATACTAGATAAACTGCACTTTTAAATACGTTAAAAGGTTCGAAATACCCTGTAAATTGTAACTTTTTTCCATATCTTATTAAACTTCTTCCCATATTTTTTTAGATTTTTTGGACTATTTTAAATAATTCATTTACACAAGGGAAATAATTAAGTAATTTGTAGTGTCACGTATATTCCGACCTATATATTAAACAAAATGTAATTAAATGTTGTATATATTCATTAACATATTCCGTTATACAGTTTGTATAGTCTATAATTAATTAACAGCTGGACAAGTTATAACATATAATACTTTAAGCGTAATATTTTGTAATTTTATAAAAATACGATTATTTGTAAAATCATACCACTAAAAACAATATATTTAATTATATATGTCATATTTTAGATTTATGTAAATGTATGTAATTCACATAACATTAAATTCAGTTGAAAAAAAGCTTTCATAAATCAGAATATAATGTATGCACATAAACAAATTTAAAATATTTTACAATTATATTGAAACACAGATTTATACCGCATCATAAAATAAAATTGTAATAATAAACCAGAAAATGTTAACAAAGTAAAAACTTCTGCAATTGGAAGTTTTCACTTATACACAGATGTTGAGTATTACATAATTTCTTCCACTACGATAAAAATGTTGAAACACAGATTAAATCTTTCCAAGTTTGAGAAATTATTGTAAATTTGTTGTTACTTTAAAACTGTAACAAAATAAGAAAATTTATGTTTAAATCTGACAACGTTACAATTAATAAGGAATACTTAGTACATATTTAAATAATGTCTATTCATGCTTGATTTGCTTTTTAAAGTATAAACACTATTTACTGTGTGTACAACCTTTTGAACTTAAACCGTCTGTTTATCATTTCTGTCGTTTTAAAAATGTTTAGCGATTGTACAAGTTATTTCGTGGCTCGAGGCATTTTGTCTTCGCGACTTTTGCCTCGGCGAATCACTCGGAATATTCTCCTTTCATTTTCTCGTCGATATTCTTTTTTACTGAAATAGTTGAGCAGTTCGGCAGGTGCTTCGTAAGTTATTTTAATAATGATTTAATTAGCATTCCGACGGGCTGGAGTTTAAGTCAAAGCTGGGCGCGCTGAAACGGACCAAGAAGGGGAAAAGCATTGTAAGCGCACGCGGTTGCTCGGCTGGCCCTCAAGAATGCTTATTAATTACTTTGCTTTCCTCCGCGTGTACTTTTGCCAAAGCACTCTACGAGCATTTTACCATTCTGACTTCTTCTTCAGTTACTTCATCTGCAATTATGGTTTTATGCCACTTTATGGTATTTTATCGACATTGAGAAGTTCAGTTTAGGTTCAAATTGATTTAGTCGATATAATCAGCTTTTTAATAATAACATTTTTATTTTGTTTCTAGAATAAATTTGGTTGAATTAAGTGCATTATAGTAATATACGTTTACAATGGCACTTCAAATTAATAAGTTAAACAAGAATTTAGATTTATTTCGCAATTAAAATAACTTTGTTAATATCTTATAGTGATGAGAGAGTGATGAGACAGTGTAAGATCTGTTTCAAGCTTTATTATAACATAAATGCTTAGAATACATTTTGTTAGATAGTCTAAAACTATCTTACTGAATAATCTTATGTATGAGCCAATATGAAATGTTTCATGAAATTTAATATTATACTGGACACGGTCTAAAATGATTACATTAAATCATAATTATAATTACTATTAGGTGTAGTAAGTTCTGGTGTGCTTATTTAAACCAAGAAAACTGTTTGATTTTTTTAAGATATAATTGAAATTCTGATTTGAGATCCTGATACCAGATACGACGTTAAATCAAATATCAGATTCGATACAGGATTTGTGGTGTCAGTTTCGCAATGCAGTTTTTATATTAGATCTGAAATTGGATTTGATATCAGGTCTTATATAAACTGTTGATAAAATATATGTTGGCATTTTTAAGAAGAGTAGGTAAATTTAATTTTAGAATAATCAGCTAATTGAAATGTTGAAAATAAATTCAATTCTTTTACTACAGTTATTGTTATGTAATCAAAATTAGAAATAGGTTAATTTTTGTAGAGTACCGATGCAACAGGAGTTTAAATCGGTACTTTATCGAAAAAAGCAGAGATCATTATATTTCACGTAGAAAAATAATATCCTGGATTAATGTTGGAGCATCGCTATGTTCAAGTTACATTGTGAAGGGCACCGATACATAGATCGATATTAAAAATAAAAAAAAAAAAAAAAATAACGATAGAGGCAATCTCTATTCTGCTTTCTTCTTTTCTGATATTTGCATATAGGTGTCCTTCACAGTGTAAATTTAACATTGTTTCCAATACTAATAAAAAATGTTTATTGTCTCGAGTATAGCGCGTTATTTTTTGTATTTATACAATTTTTTCATATTTCTACTTTTATATCTCGAGGAAAAAATATACTTTGAATAAATGAACTTTTTTGTTTTTAGTAAAAAGTAATTGTACTTGTTTAAATTAACTTTAAATGATAAGTGCTTTGTTCTTTGAGACTGCAATTCAGGTTTCTTTGAAAAATCATATATATAAAATTTCTATTTATTTTATACTTATTTTATCGTTTAAAATAAAGAATTAAAAGATAATTATGACAGACAAATTATATAAATCGTTACATCGTCGATTCACATTCTTAAGAATTAAATTGAAATTGATGTATATTATTTATACTATTATTTTATTTAGCAACATTTAAGATATTACAATTCTTATTTATTTATTTATATCTTAAAATGTAATTTTTAATCTCCTGGTTACTGGTAATTTATAACGGTTGGATTATCGTAACATTTTATTTCATCATTTTAAACGTTTTATAGGAGAGAATTTTAAAACTTTGAATTATTAGAGATATATATTTTTAGGTGTATTTTTTATATCATACACTTTAAACATTTTTAAATTAAACTTAAATTTTAATGTACGTTTCTGAAATAAACTTTCAAAGCACATGACAAATTATTTTTAACAGTGTAGGTGCCAAAACGTAAAACAAATAAAACAGAATAAATCACAATTATTTTATGGGAGGTTATAAAAAACTTAATGCCGAAATATTCAAATATAAATTTGAATATAATAAAAAATCACTTTTGTTACATTTTTAATTGAAGCAGTGATAAATCTGTTTGAAATATTTCATAAAAACATATCTGATCACAGAAATAACCGTAATACGAAATTTTATCTTTCTACCTCATGTCTCAACTAGTGGTTTTCCGCTAAATTGAAGATTTCCGAGTTCGCGAGGCATTCATGATTAAGTTAACCCGGTCTTGATTTACGGGGCCCTTCGCGCTCGCCAAGACGAAGGTCTCGGACATTAAGGAAGGCACGCCTGAGACATATTCGCACCCGTTGGCCATGAGTTAGGAGTACCCCAGAGACGGAAACAGCCGCCGTAAATAAGCTGCCGGCGGTTTATACAACAGTTCTCGCATAACGTAGTCCCGGTTACACCAGAGGCGCATTCTGCAGTAGCGTGAAACTTCGACAAGAGACGAACTTCAAATCTTTGCTAAAATTAGCCCGCAAAAGTTGTTAAAATATAGAATATTTAATAGTATTCATCGCAAAACTATTGGATAATTTTCGTATTCGAGAGATGGTGTCGAATGAGAGAAAGGAAAAGACTCAGAACATTTTAATTTGTAATGAACTTGAGACATTTGGTAGAAATCAGTAGGCAAGAAAGATATTCTGAGTTTAATTAGCATCTTTTGAAAGAGTAATGTTGATTTCCAATGGAAATCGACAGGAGAGGATGGATACATGTTGCTGAAGTTGATTGTAATTACAAGTTTCAGAAAATTATTTCACTGAAGTTTAAATATAGATTGTATATAATAATGTTAGTAAAATTAATTTGTTATATTGTTTTATTTAATGCTGGTAAAATAAATACTATAAAATGTTTACAAAATGTTTAGAGAAAGTCTATTAATCCTTTTATAACCGCAACCTCGCCCTCTTATGACCCGTTTCGTAACTCATTTATGTAAATCACTCTGCAAACTATTTCGCAATTAAAATTTCGACAGAATCCTATTTCGCAGCATATTCTACAATTGTAACTTTGAATGACATGTTCTGTGGAACTCGAACTTTAATCATATGTAATGGGAGTATTAAATTAACTCTGAATAATTTTATAACTCTAATTTTCATAGGATATTTTTCACTATCAATTGCATAACAATGATTATATAAAAACTAATAACTTTATAAACAATTGCAAATAATGGAACATTGAACATTTGATTCTAATTAATGTTCAAATTGTAAAGTAAGTTGTAGTAACTGTAATTATGATATGAACTGTAATTGAAAGTTTGATTGAAGATTTTATACATGTAAATGACATTTTGTTTAATACGATAATTTTAACTGAAATTTATCAATCGTTCTAAAATTGTACAATAATTTATATCTCAAACGTATGACTCTTTTTACACACGAATTTTTAAAAATTGTTCATAACTAACATTTTTTTAAAAATTCTTTATCTTCCAAGGTGAAATGTAAAGTTTACATTCAAAGTGGTTTATCTGCATATTGCGTTAATGAAATAATTAATTTTAGAAATTTATCTTAGGTAAGTAAATTATTTTAAAAGGATTTAATTAAGTATTTACTATAAAAAGCAAACGTTTAAAAGAAAATTTATTTACAAATTTTGGGAACTAAATTTCGACATGATGAAACTTTTTTTTGAATAAAATACAATGTAGAAATCATTTGTTTCAAATAAATACGATAATTCAAAAAGATTCCAATGGCGGGTGTGTAAAATTCCTCACTTTAAGAGTATAATTTACATATAAAGCGTTCTATAAGAGTAGACTTAAAATTTAATTTTTATAAATTGTTTAAAATTTACCGTGAAAAATGTGTTATTTAAAATTATTGCAAGCAACTGCATGCTACGACAAAAAATTACAGAAATCATTAATAAATTATTATTTTGTATTGATAACTTTATAATCTATATCTGTGCACTTGAATTAATTTCTTTCATTCGATTGATAACCTATATTTTCTATTTCGTTTCACAAAACTTGTCTTATCAAAGATATCAGTTCCTTCGATAATTTTTCGTCGAGGAAATCGCGACTTTTTATTCAACACAATTTTACTTTTATAAGGTTTTATTCTGCGAATGGTGCTTATTTTCAAGACCGGATATACCACAGCATTGTGTTCCATTTCGATCTGAAAATAAGCATTCGTAATTTGATTGTCGGATGCTTGAAAGAGCTCTCATCGACGCTTCTAGCATCGGCGAGATAAAGAGTGCAACTCTCGCTTCTGAAGGGAACACTTAATCAGAGTGGTGCTCAGTTAGAGCGGTGACAGAAAACGTCAGGGCGCCACCGCGAGCTGTGATATATCGCTTCTCGAGGAGTGGAAGTAGCGAAAAGGGTCTGAAGAGAGAGTTTCGACTCGGCCAAGAAGAACATCCCGCTAAACCTCGGCAGTTACTTGTTGATTCTTTGCGAAAACTTTCGAATCAATCGTATCTGACTTTTTACAGAGAAAACAACAATTTCTGAGGACAGAGAATTGACATTTTCTACAAAATAATCTCACAATGAATAGAACATTTGTTTAAGCAAAAACAAGAATTGCAAAAAATTAAAAGCAAACAGTTTGAAAAAAAAAAATTAATTATATTTGAATTATTCTTCACATTATTTTAAACATCATGGTTAAATGTAAATGTGTTTAGTGCGAATGTCGAATGTAAATTTGGGCTAGTTTCTGTTTAGGAAGGCTGCATCGCTTTCTATTGTTAACCAAGAATTTGATTATAAATTCGACTTTATCAGCGATTTAGCTGCTGCTGCGAGTAGTTATCCGTAAATGACCATTGTTGGTTGCGTAGTTATGTGTGTTCTATGGTAATTATGTTCCTTGATGCATCTTGCTTGGTCAGTCTTTGCTTAGGATTTTGAAGACTCGCAGGAATTCCATTAAGAAGGGTCTTTGTTTCTGAATTGGAACTCATAAAATCGAAACATAAACGTTATTGTATAAAAACCTTTAGATTTATACCTAACAAATAATCATTTTTTCTTTGTCGAATTAAACGCACGAACTTGTTTTATGCATTAGCGTTAAAATTTATTCAAAGTTCAGTCACTTCTATTTTTAAGGCATGCTATTAAAAGACTGAAGTTGAATCGACCCACTAACTGAAAAAGAACACTTTTAATAATAACGTATGATGCTAATTTTTAAATCTGAAAATGATTTCTTTTTTCTCGATCAAAAATGCATTGTCATAATATTTCTTTTATTTTGAAAAAGATAAACGAAAGATTAAAAAAATAATCACGTTAAAAAAGATTCAGTTAATAGTTCTATTTATAAATCAGCAAATTATGTTCTATTATAAATAGAACATAAGTTCTATTTATAAATAAGTAAACTATGCTTTACAAAAGCAAATAATATTTTATACAAACACAGCAATTTTTATGTTGCGTAATATATAATATTTTTTCTGGAATAATATTTACGATTATACGAAGGAAAAAAAAAAGCAAAAATTTATTGTTGGAAACAGCGATGCGGAGTGATATCATGTTTATTCACAATTTACATTTTATAAACAGTCAAAAATGCAACTGTACGAGCAACTCTAACTTTAAGTATTTAAAAATGATGATATATCACACGTTTTTATTGTTTATAAACAGTAAATTTCGAATCGAACATGTTATATGTCTGCACAACTGTTCTGATAATAATTTAATATGTATTATAATATATATTAATATGATAATGTATTAATATTTAATATAATTTTCTTAGTTACGAAAACGATTAATAAGCATGATTTTTTTACTTTCCATGTTCAATCGTATTATATTTTTCGTTATTTAATATGTTAAAAACGTACAATATCTATATAATTAAAATACATAACTTTGATAATAAAAGTTATTCATACAGAAATTCTTATGGTTCAAAGCTATTATAACATAGATTAAATACTCGTATTATAAGAAAATATACATGAAATAGTAATATATTTTGTGCCAGTATCAGTTAACAATTAGTACAATAGTGGTTAAAAATAAAAACTTAATTTTTTTGTTTATTATACACAATCTATTAATGATTTATACACTATTCATATAAAATTTATATGATTTACAAATGAATTATATCACCCATACTATATTTGATTCCAGTATCTATTACTGTGTGAATCAAAAGAAACAGAAATAATTTAAAGTAATAAATATAATTTGAATGTTCTAGAATTGTTAGTTAAAGAATAGCATGGTTTAATCGTAATTGTACTGAAGTTAATAATTATTTCATAATGTGCATTTCCGAACGAAATTGCAAAATAAATAGTAATAAAAATAATCATGTAATTTAACAGATTGTAGTGCCATGTTAGTTATATAAAAAGAATTGAAAACAGATGCATTATAATTATTTGTAAAAATTGTTTATAATTCATATATTGAAATTTGTAAGAACAGGTATCTAATTATTTTAATCGAACATTCGTCATGTTATTGCTGCACTTGAAAATAGTATTACTTTCACTAATATAGTTTTTTCATGAATTTACAAATAATTGAAATATTAATTTGAATAATGACTTTGCGGATTAAAAATTAAGGAAGTCAGACAAAGTTACAGTAGTCGAATATTTTTACGTATACCAGTTATTGTCGTTAATTTGTAATGAATGTCGAATCGATACCTAATCGTTAGTTAATTTATAACTGTTTGACATACATTTCGATAGCTATATTCGTATTTTAACGTCGAAATTATTTCACCAGGATTTATTATTTTTAATAATAGATTTTTGTCAGACAGGAATTTTTAATAATTTAACAAAAATGAAGGTTTATAAGAGTTTAAAAAAAGAAATTTTATTGTGTATATAAATAATAAGTAAAGTTTTCGATTTGTTTTTTAAAAAGGTTATAATTTTTCCATTTTTTAACACA
>JABFOX010001741.1:0-12462 GCA_022817665.1 Axea sp. ZL-2020
ATTAATAACTACACCAAAAAACGTTTTTAACATTCACTACTATTTTAGAATACTTTATTTTTAATTTATTTTATTATTATTAAATATATATAATATATATATAATATATTAAAATAACATAAGTGACGCGTAATCCTTTTCAATCCTATGCTTTAAAATTAGAAGAGTTACATCACATTACACGAAATTCGATGATTATTTTCAAAGATTTAGATTTAATATTTCACCTATTCCTATTTTTATATTATGAGGGGAAGTTAAATTTAATTTTAAATGAAAAGGAAATAAAAAATATTGAATAAATAGAATTAATAGACTACAATAAATTTAAAATAAAAATTACTGAGATGTATTCAGTCTTATAAAAGTTATATAGTTATATGCTAATCTTATTAGTTCCTAATGGTCAGTAATGTTTCTTTATAATTTTAATTATTATAAAGTGGAACTTACGAGACAAAAATAAAAGAATAATAAAATATATAGTCTTAAATGTATCTAAAATAAATTTATCATTTATTTTTAGTAATAATTAAAATACAACCAATGCATATATTAATACACTTTGTATAATATTATTGTAATACTTAATAACATGCAATATTATTATAATATTAAAATCATTCGGAATTATCTTTTACAAATCACATAATTTAATAACAATACTATGTTGTACTTAGCATGGTATTTATTATTGATCAGTTTTACAGTTTGTTTAATTATGTGGTGTTACTGATTAATAGAATATTTTATGTTAAAAACTATAATTTCATTTGAAAAAAGTAATAACAAGCAAAATGTTTTTAATGTGATATTTTATTTTTTTAAAAATGGTTAATTTGCCACATATTATTTATACTTTTTTATAAAACACTATTAATAAATAAAGGAACTATAAAGTGAAAAATTAAATGCCTTTTAAAGTGACTGCAGGTGTTAAATAGCAACTTATACACGTTAATAATGTAATTTGTATAAATTATATATAAATCATACACAGAAAAATGAAAGAAATTTTAATTCATGGATTAAGTAAAAATAATGCATTATCAACTCCAAGGTTCTATTACAATTTTATTTTAAAAATACTTTTACTAAGTTTGATAAATTTTATTTATTAGTTTTAAATTCTAAGTATATATTTCAATTTAATAATCTGTGTTAAGATTTCGACATTCAAAGTTCACTGTTATACTATTTTATTTATTAAAAAATAATTTAATAGAAAGAATGTTAAGTTTCTGTCATTTATGATCAAGTAACAAAAGTCATTTTACTGGAAAGATATATAAAAGAATTTATATAAAACATTATTAAGTCGTTACAACCAAACTAAGCAAAAATATTCTAAACTAAAATTTCTAAATAAAAAATAGATAGAATTAGCATTGACTTAAGCTGAAGTTTAAGTACTTAAGAAATAAATATTGTTCAAGACTATAAAAATATATATTTATAATTCAAAATATAAATATAATCTACTTTTTATTTTTTAAACATTACATTAGATGTTTCTTAATTAAAGGCTTTAGAGGTAACAGAAATTATTATAATATAAAACAACAGTTAATTATTAATAATTGTCAGTATTTAAATTATTCCAAAATCATAAATCATTATAGCTGTTTAAAAAATGCTTAAATTTTCACATCAGAGTTCTCTTAAGGTATTATAAGATACATTGATTATCAGTTATAATATAACAATATTATAACAATAATAAAAATAATACCGACTAATTTTTAAATAATAATTTAAAATAATTTTTAATTCAATATTTTATATCAGATTCAGATTAATGGATTAGAAATAATAGATAAAAATGTAACAGATCTTGGTCAGCAAAACTTTTAAGATTCCTTTGAAATGGTGAGTTTTACATTTACTACTAATTTGTATATAAATACAATTATCAATTACTTTTATGTTTTTACAGTTTTTACTTTTGGGTGTTTCTGATACATTTCAATATATTTTTCTTGAATTTATTTATTTTGGATAAAAAAAGTAATTAATATGATGTTTATTATTTATTTTTTGATCGATTTAACTGACATGCGAATATCAATGAAACAAAATGAAGACACTTTATTAATTTATTAATTTAATTTTATTTTTATTGTTATTTAACGTTTCAATCCTAGATTGTGGGTCTTTATTAAAATTTCTCTAACAAGAGCAAGTATCTACATTGTATAATTTTTGTGAAATTTTCGTAACTTAAGACATTTCCAATAATTAAAATTAATTATTTTATATTTTACAATATAACATATATCTTTATTAACATTTCTAAAGATGCGAAATGTTATAGAATACATATAATATTGTAGACATATTATTAAAAGTTAAAGTTTTGTCTTTAGCGAAAGTGAGAAATAGTACAGCTGTTTTTAATGCAAATATTATCATAATAACAAGTATTTTTCATTATCTGTAACAATATTCTGGTTATATATAATATTAGTTATTTAATTCACTTTCTTATCGTATATCTTACAATAGTTCACATTATTTATATTAAATTATTATGAAGTATATTTTATTATTAATATGATGGAAATTATTGTAATTATTTTAAAAATAAAAATTGTTTTGTTCTTCTATTAAAAATAAAAATATAACCATTAAAAATATAACTTTTAATTAAAAATATTCTGCATCTTTTCAAATTTAAACTCGGTATGAAAAAGTTCACGCCCGATAGTGTTGCTCATGCGCATTTATGCATAGTCAATGTCAGAAAATTACATTTGCCATCTGCGAAAACCCTGAGTAGCTGTATATCAAACTAAGTATAATTTATTAGACAAAGTACAGTGAATATGACTTTTTATTTAAAACGCGCAATTAAAAAGTACAAATGTGCATTATCATACTCAACACATCGTAACACATTATTGCATTTCAACTAAATTATCAAGAAAGCACAATGCGAAAGGTTAGCGATTAATATTGTACTCGTATGATAATGAAAATAAAACTGTTGCAGCCTATTCATTTGCGTCATATAATTAAATTAAATGAATTAGTACTTATTTACCTAAAAATTATGGAAAAATAAATAAATAATTTATTTTTAAAAATAATCATTACAATTCATACCAAAAGCCAAGTATTTGACTACATTTTTATTCGTTTGTGTTAAAGACTTGAGTTATATTTTATATTTTCTCACAATAAAATAATTACTTTTTAAATGTTTTAGGGCAACCCCATGCCTGCACTATCTGTTAATGGCAGCGTAGACGATACGAAGTCGTTACGCATGGCCAGCTGCGGCAAATTCGCAAGGCCCAACTGCAGTAAGAAAGACCATCCAGTAGAAGTTGAAAGAACGAGAAGGAAGAAGAGTTCGAAAAATGTCAAACAGAGATCTGGTAAAACAAATTATTCTTGAAGTACATTCAGTGACTCAGAAAATTGTTAAATAAAAAAATCTTTCTTGCATGTTTTGTTAATATAAAATTTTTCACAAATATTAATATTATTTTTTAACAGTCTCATAAAATATTTTTGTAATATTAAACAATAATTTTTTTAATATTGAAATTAATTATTTCATATAATTATCCTTTGATTTAATAATTAATTTTGATAATTCATTACAGGAATTGTCGATAGAGTAACGAACTCGAAAATTGAGACAGATGAAGATAGCGTTGGCGTCAATTGCGAATTTACGGAGGAGGATAGCGTTGCAGGCATGAGGGTTGCTGCAAATTCTCGGGTGACAAAAGGGAGGTTGAAAAACGCAAATAAAAAAAATGATATAGAATCGGAACGAGTAAATGCGAGAGTGCTCGAGGTCTCAGAGGCTGCGGATACGCTTATCGGCGACGCACTGCCGGTGCGCACTTATGAGAGAGGTGAGGTCGTTGTCTCGATCGAAGGCAAACTTCTTCCAGTTACGAGCTTTGAACCTTTTTTGAGTAGAAGCATTATAGATGGCAGCGTAGTGTCTTCGGTAATCGAAGAGCACATGGATCAAGATAGAAACAGCAGCTGCATCGAAAACGAAAACGAACAGCGTTCCTTTGTGGGTAGCATTGAAGAACCTGATGTACTTGAGTGTTGGGAGGCCGAAATCGTTGAACCAATAACAACACCGAGGAAAGTTGTTCTCGAGTCAAACGATTATGACATTACTGAAACAGACGATACGGTATTTATTTTTGTTATTTTAATCGTATAATAAATAAATATTAATGATAAATAATATGAATGATATAAATTATAATTTACGTTTGAATAAAAATAAAATTTTTGTCAAAATACTTTTATATTTCAATATAATTACTTCAAATGTTGATAAAATATAAAAAAGATACAATCCTTAATACAATTATTCTTTTAGTATCAATTTTATGACTTATCGCTAAACAATATTAATATTAATATATTATATAATGAAGATAAATTAAATATTTATGCTATTATGTATTCATAACAACATAGTGTGATTTTATTACTGTACATAATAATTGATTTTGTAAATATTAAACAATAACTTGGTTTCTTAAATTTGTTATTTGTTATTTAATAAAATTATAATATAGATAATTTATTTTATATTGTTGTTTATTAAAAAATTTCTTTAAAAGGAAATTAAAAGAATGATTGTTGAATATATTTATAATTATATCTCTTTAAAGACACATTTAATTTTAAGTGTGTTCGTAAACATTTTGACAATAATAATTTTATTTTCTGATCAATAATGTAGACATAATTATATATAAAAAAAATTAATGCTTCTTCTTTGTTATATATTTATTTCATTCTATTTATTTTTGTTAATTTATTTATCAATGCTTACATTTGATTTAATTTTTATCCAAATATTTTATTACAATAATTTTTTACAGAATTTGGAATGCGTAAGAAAATACTATAGATTAGCACAGAGTGTGAACAGTTATGACGAAGAGGTGACGGATGTGAAAGTTCCAACGAGTCCTGAACAAATGATCGAGAGTGTTTGCAGCGAGGAATCTTTACCACCATTTCAGTCCCTCAGGAAACCAAGTCCTCCGATCGAGGAAGCTTTCGAGGTCTACGAAAGTTATTGCAACCAGAAACCCTCGTTCTTCCGCAACCCTAAGTTCCTGCTGGGCGGACAAGAGAGTATTATACCTTGTCGGATTGTTTGCTGCAACCTCCAATGAAATTACCCAAATAATTCAACGAATTCTTAACATACTACTTTATTAATTTTGAAGACAAAATTCTGTCTTATTAATATTTCTTTTTTAAGAAATGTAAAGTTTCTTCACTTCATCGATTACTGAAATATAAGCACGTTCGGGGACATCGAATTTTTTAAATGAACAAGACAAAAAATAGCGGGATTATCCGTCCTTTTCGTTTCGTCGTCGCTGAAACTCATACTCATACACAAAACATAAAGAAAACGTTTTTCAGCACAAGGTGCATCGGAATCATGAAGTTCCGAAACTAGTGACTTCTTCAAACAAACATTTCTATGCGTATATTATATATATATTATTAACAAAGAGATACTTTGGCATTTGCCCTTATAGGGACTCTAGCCGAAGCAAGTTCAAATTCACGCGTTTGTACTTCTTTTTCATCACGAACGATTGTCGGACTTGCTTTTATTTCATTTTATTTGTTTTCAATTACATGGAGTACAATGCAATATAATTCAACAAAATATTACATACTGATATCGATGTTAATGTATTTTTGTTTCCTTAACTCTGACGATCGTAATGACGTTATTAATTTTTCTTCTTTTTTTAAAATTTTTTTTGTACTTTTCAATCGGTTGATAAATGTAATTTTCATAAACTTGCTGAAACGAGCCTGGAAATTTGTTACTCGTCATCGGAAAATGTCGCTGTTCATGTTTTGTATATAACTTCTGAAAGCGAAGCACTGATCATTCATTAACGATCATATAGTTTTTTATGTATTTCATTCTTATAGCGTTGCGGTGAATGAAACAATCAGCGACCTTTTGGCAGTGATCGAGGAAACTGTTTTATGCGACTATTATTTTGGTTATGATTATTGATATTCATTCGATTTCTAAATATATTTATATATAATTATGCATGTTATTTTTAAATGGGTATCTGAATTGCGACGATTATAATCTGTTTCGACGTATCTTAAAAATGATCAAGAAGTTGAAGTTTTATTTTTTCTTTTCTTTTCATGATCATTATTTGTAATTTAAAAGGTTTATAGCTAAATTTGTGCAAAATAATTTCATATTGTGCAGTGTGAAGTGGATATTGCCAAAGATTGACACTTTATGTCAAATATTTTAGTACATGCATTAATAAAGGAGGTACGGACAAGATTATCTATTTTTTTCTTTGTTTTTCCGTTTCTGCAATTGCCTGATAAATGTGTGAAAGTTTTAATTTAATATGAAAGAAAAATATGATGTATTTGACATATGGAAACAATATTATATTACATAAATAATAAATCAAATACTACTTAATTTTTATTGTTTATTTTTTATTTATGCTTTTTATTTAATTTATTTGATAGAAATTGATTTTTCATTGCACAATATACAAACAAATTTTTTAAAATACCTGATAAGTACTGTTTGAAATATATTTTTTAAAATGATTGTTTATATAGTTAAAAATTATAACTGCATTCGAAAAATATGTAGTAAAACAGCAAACAGGAAAATATTGCTCATGATCATTAAATGTTACCTTCATGCTAGCAATAAAACAGCTCATAATCTTAATCAAAAACTAAATAATAAAAATTTGAAATTGAAACATCGTATAAAAATAAAACACACTATATGTAGCAAATTATCACTCTTCGATATAGATTTCTTGCAGATATTAATAATTTACAGTTTCATACTTTGTACAAACTTATTTATTTTTTTAAAGTAAATATTATCATGAAAATATTATAATGACTTGCAAATCAATAAGATTTTATTTATATTATAATATATTATTTTTTAAATGAAATTCAGTGTTTATATCATATTAATAGCATATTTAAGTAATTGTATATTTACAACCAGTACCATTATAAGTATCATTTTGTATAAATATATTAAGATGAGGTTTCAGATCTTTAGAGTAAAAATTTCGAATACCTATACATTTTATATCTTTACATTATGTTAAATAGACCTTTTAAAAATTACAGTTGTTGCAATAAGTCATAGGAATATGAACGTAATGCTACACTTCCTGGTTTTTGCCATGTATAATACATCAGTATAAAGTCTCCTTAATAATCAATAAAATTAATTTTACTAGATACTGAAATATCAATATTTAATGCATTAAAAATAATAGCTGATAAATAAATTAACTCAGGATTTAATTAAATATTTAATGTTATGTTTAAGTTTTACAAATATATAACTATGCCGTTCTTGTGTAGACGAAGCAATGAACTTTCGAGTTCGAAACGCTATATATAAAAAAAAGAAAAGGTTTAAATCTTATAATTTGATGAAATCATTATCCAACTAAGAACAACTGGAAACAGTAATCCAACTAATTCTTTTCCAAAAATATTCATAAATACGAATAAAATGTCATTATTTCGATGTAATTTGAATTCTTTTAATTGAAAATTCTGATTTATTCTAGTTTCAGTTTTCAAGATATCTTTCATTCATAACTTATTGCAAACACGCAACTAAGACTGGAATACATATTTCATTTTCACCAATTTGAAAAAAAAACTATAAGTCTTTGTTGAAAATTATAAAATTTTTTAAAATGTGAATTTTATTTGCAAAGTGCTTTATAAAAACTATGCAGTGGTGGTGAACTGCAACTGAGAACGTTAAAGCATCGATTTCCTAAAAAGAAAAGAGAATGCATTAAAAAACAAAAGAAAATAGACAAACAAAATCGTTGGTGGTTTTTTAATCTATCAATATATATATTTTTAAATATATATAAGTTTCAGAACTAAATAAATCAACAAAATGTTTAAATTATTATATAGTGTATAATATACTGTTTTTCGTATGTCAAAACATAAAATTTGCCTACTTTTTTGACGAAACCACATCTTGATATAAATGTTAGTAAAATAATGTTTCGTAATTTTAAATAATAAAACTAACTAAAACCAACTAATAATTCAAATTCTCAATAAACTGTAAAGCTACAAATATTACTGAATAGTGCATACACTGTTTGTGTGATTTTGTACTTGACATTTCAACTACCAACGTTTGATCTTACACCATATGTTTTAATTATCTAATTAATTATGATTCTAAAAAAATAGCGTCACGATAGAGTGGACTGTATAACTAAAATATAAAATGCAGGACGAGCTGTCGAAAAATCGAATAAATTATAAATTCCATCCTGAATAGCGGTAAATTTTAAAAATTCGTGATAATCTGATATTTATCGCGACACTTCACACAGCAGCAAGATGGCAGCGGTATTCATTTAAGTATTTTATTACAAAAGAAACAATTCTTGGTAAGATGTAGTTCAGAAGATTAATCGCGATTTATACACAACATTTTTATTCATTCCTCGCACTATTTGTAAAAGCATGTTTTACTATGAAAATGTCTTTGAACTAATTTGCTTCGCATTGTTTATTTTCATGCATATTTTAAATATAATAAAAATAAAATGAGTCGAATACGATAATCATATATGTCATTTTTTTTGTATTTTGTATTAACATGTTAAAGTAAGTAATATAACATTTATTATTTATTAAAATATTTTCTAAAGACAATGCATAAAAAATCTCATATGAATATATAAATTTGTATATGAATTCAAATATACATTAATATATGACATATATATAATATATATTGCATAATCTATCAATTATTATCGATATAAACAAAATATATTCAACTTATGTATGAAGTCTTTATAAATTCAATTGATTTATCCATAGAAACCTAAAAGACTATATTCATATATATTTACAATTCCACGTGAAGTTTCTATGAAAGATTAATATAATCATATATGTGTTATATATACCGTACATATTTATATTATAAATACAAGCCATATTTAGTATAGAAAATTTGCATGTATCAATTAGTAAAACTATTTCATGTGACTTTTATCAAATTCTTTTACAAAATTCATAGCCTTTGTTAAAAGTGAAATATGTATCTGACATGGTAAATAATATAGAAAATATATATTTATACACAGAAAAGTACAATAAATTCCATTAAACATTTTTATATTAGTGGATAAAAAAGTAATTTATAAAACAAAGTCTAATAATTTAGGATGAAGCACTATTATTTAAGCATTATTATTATATTATATTTAAGAAATAACTTATATAAATAATTTTTCAAAATTGTCGGTAAACATTGCTTTAATATTGTTTTCATGTTGTATACATTGCACATAAAGAAAAGGCATAAGAAATTATTTTTTTGTATAAAATTGATATCTTTTTCTTAAAAATTCAATTTTTTATTGATAAAATATAATAATAATAGCAGTATAAAAATAGTAGCAATTAAGTATTTATCATTGCATAAAACAAATGTAAAAATAAAACATAAAAGACAAAATGCTGAAATAATTGTAATAACATATTTACATTAAAATATTTAAATTCTAGAAACGAATTAAAACACTGTAATTTTATAAATTATAAAATTAACTTAAATAGTACACATTTAAAATAGGAATATTTCACGTATAATATTAAGAATTTGGATTTTTATAAAATATTTCAAAATGTTTGCAGTTTGCTTATCTTGCAAATAGTAAATGCAAACTTGTTTTTCTAAAAGAATCCTAAAATTGTAAAAAATATTATAGCATGTATAAAGTAAATGAATTCATTGATCATTTTTCCATCAACCTTTAACTCGTCCACCTATCCACTCACCCTACCATCCATCCATCCATTTATTTATTAGAATATACATGTTAAATTATTTAATAAATATTAATAGACATTTAATAATTGAAAAAATTAATTATTAATTAATATAAATCTTTCTTTTTAATTTAATATTTGGTCATTTCAGCTAATCCTATAGGTATTCTCTAACTACATCTATGACAAATACTTTGTTTACATTTCAATTGTATTAGAGTATTCCATAAGTTTCTTTCTTTTTTTTCTTTTTAAATACGAAATGAATACACGATGTTTGCTATTTAAGATTGATTTATTACGTTATTTATGAACTATTCTGCTCTATCTCCTTTTTCCACTTTTCAAGAAGGTTCATTATTCTCTCTTTACAAAATCGTTGATGCTTACTTGAAAAATATTCCTCGAGATTCGTTTTTATTTCACTTAGAGACTGGAACTATTTATCAAGGAGAGAATTTTTTAATGGCAGGAATAAGGAATAATCGAATAAAGTAAAATCTGAGAAGTACGAAAAATGCAATAAAACGTCCCAATCAAACTGTAACAGCTTTTCTCGTAAGTCAATACAAAATTCAATTGCATAGTGATGAAACTGTACAAGTTTTCAAACATACAGTTTGAAAACTCTTGTCATTTTTCTGTTATGTTGACTTTCAATTTATGAAGCTAATTACGGTATTCGTAACTTCAGCTGGAGAAAGAAACTTGTATTAGACTATAACTTTCCATTTCCAGTTCCATCAAATGGACAAAAGAACTTTTTTCGAGTGAAGTTCAGACTTTGCGACACCTGAAAGTTTAATGTCCTTAGAACAAATGCATTTTGAATACATATATTGATACAAAATCTCATCTTTAGTAATAAGCCTCTTTAATCCTTTTACTTCGCCAGTCCAATCCATCACTGAACAGAAGCGAGCACGAGAAATATGCACAGTGCGCGTAGTTTCTGTGTGCATGTTTTTTAAATCTTAAATAATAACTGTGCTGAGTAAAACAATAGTTGCTCTAATATAACATGTATAACTAACAATTTTAGTATGAAAAGACTTATATTGTTAATATGAAAAGTCGTCTAGTAGATGACGCATATATGAGGCGCACGAAGCCAAAGGTTCAAGACGGTCCTCTTTCATGTCGCTCGAGAGGCAAATCGTGTTGAGAGAGGCGGTTTATAAAACATTTCTCCGTCAATACTTGAGGAGACTCCACATCCAAAACTCCACATCGATTGATATA
Source organism: Axea sp. ZL-2020 (assembly GCA_022817665.1). NCBI lineage: Eukaryota > Metazoa > Arthropoda > Insecta > Hymenoptera > Scelionidae > Axea > Axea sp. ZL-2020. The sequence continues at coordinate 11,107 of JABFOX010001741.1, forward strand.
TTACATCCTAATCAGATGATTATGTACCGTTGTCTTAGGAATATTTGTGATATCCACTATCTCGCATACATTGCATCAAGAATTGTCAGCGAGCATGGTCTTGATAAGGTCCTTATTCGCCATTGTTGAGCGGTCACTACAGTCTTCATTTTTCAAGTCAAATTTTCGAATTCTAAATCTCTTAAACTAATCGCAAAACGGAAACGAAAAGGAAACTCTGGGATGACTAAAATCAATATCATATACGACTAATAGATAAAGTTACATCTTTATACAAACATTGCCAGTTAAAATTATTCCTATCGTGATACGAAAGAAACTTATGAAACACCCTAATACTAAATTTACTTTGTAAATTTTATCTACAATTCGCAATTGTCTTATGAGATGGCAGTATGGTACAATATATAGCTATGCAGTACATTATATAGCCAATATTATAACTTTATCACAAAGTCTACAGATATTTTTGGCCACAAATCACTCTACAGATATTTTTACGTAGTATAAAAATATAATATTTTTGCTTTAAAAATTATAGTTTTCAAATTACACTTGATAAATACATATTTTCCATTTAATTGAATTCGATATACACTATATGCTTTAACCCTACAAAATATATCGTTCAATCCATAATGTTATACACGTGAACATGAATACAACATAAATTACAATAATCAAGTGATCATGGAAATTATGTTTTCATCTACTGAATTTTCAATAAAGTCTGCTAAACTTGATTTATACAGAAAACTATATAAAATTATACACAAATCAATGCATTTGAATAGAACACTCAATATTTAATATGAGGCATGAAACATACACAAAAATTTGTTAAAATATTTAATAATTATATAGAATTACTTATTTGCAGTACATTAATAATATAAATAATAATTCTGTTATGTACTATCAATATTATTAGTTACAAAATAGTGATCATTTTTAATATTAGAAGTTGATATCATTTTGCTTAAGTTGGTAACATTCGCGTTTGCTATTTAGTATCGTTATTTTACCAAAGAATATCAATGTGTTTCACCTATTTTTTATTAGGCTGATCAAATTTTGTTCGATAATTCGGTAAATTTTACAGTAAATCGAACAATTTAAATAACTGGAATGTCTTAAGAACAAAAGAAAGGTATTGAATAAGAAGAAGCACTCTAGTATTAATTTTTAATAAAATAGAATTTATTAAATAAATCCCAATATATATTACAAAAATAATTATTTTAAATTATCTAAAAAAATTAAAATTAAAATTAAATAGTTTAGTTTTGAAATTATTTTGACGAGCAATTTGTTGGCGATTCGACAACTAAACTAACAGGAGTCGTCCTAAACTCA
>JABFOX010001742.1:0-12456 GCA_022817665.1 Axea sp. ZL-2020
TGACCAAATTTATTTCTTAAAATAGTATATAAATAATATTAATTCTCTTCTATTAATATGTATCAGTTTAGTTTGAAATTGTATAATCATAAGTTAAAACGCTTACAACATTAATGATTTAAAAGTAATAACAAAAAATAATAAAGTGGGCCCAATTTTTTATCAGTAACGACCAAAATGGGGAACAGAAATTTGCCGTGCTAATTGGATTTGTTTAATTTCATCTTTAATTTGTTACTTCAAAAAATTAGTGTAATTTAAAAAACTCACCAACAAAATTGTTCTTGCAATGTAAGTTCATAAAGCTTCTCATCTTATCGAGTATTATCTTAAATTATAAAGTACTAAAAATGTTGCGTTGAATTAATTAGAATGTAGTAAAATTTTAATTAAAAATGAACTACGATTCTTATAAAAAATATTATAAAATGCAATATTAATTATATTACACGGAGTGCAGATGTTTAAATTATCACAATGATCGTACAGTTGGTTTTTGTGTCTTGTTTTAATAAATAATATCCATTGAAATGTGTTGCTGCTAACAACTTTCATTATATTTTTACCTCTAATTACGTACAATGAATATTTCTCTTATAAATCAAGTCAAGTAAAATTTGATTTACATGAACAAGATGTGAAAAGAATCCGGGTTGAAATATTACAAAATTATAAAAGACTAATTATTTCATATCTTATATTTTATCTACATTTTTATATTCATGATAAAATTATACAAAAGATTATCCAGGAACTCTGAAGCAGAGTATAATGCATGTCGCAATTTATATTAACATCAGATTAAAGATTACGTAAAATCACTAATTCAATAATATCTTATTCGCTTGGCATAAATATGTTTCTGAAAAGTCGTCCAATTACCGTTGTCATACTCTTACATTCAAAATGCTGGATTAAGCACTTGTTTTGAAATAAATTTAATTACAATTCAATCAAATAATCATGAATTCAGTATTTCTTCTCTCAATCTTAAGTTCGATTACTGAACAAATACTAATTTGACTATGAACAAAAACAGCATCTCTAGCAATCAATATTATAATCAACTTTTTGTCCCTAACCCTTAACTACTTCCAAACTGATATCATTACTCACAGCGGACAAAAAATGTAAAATAATTCGTAACTAAAACTTTCGCAATCTACCATCCGTCCAGCAATTCGTCCCAGTTTTCTCCGAAGCAACTTTGGCAATTAAAGAACAAAGCCGTACGTACGAGCTAATATTATTTGCCGTTCCCGGACGAGCGAAACGACCATAAAAAGGGGCGCGCTTCGTGTCTTACATTGTATTGAACTAGCGAAGATTGCGCAAATCAAAACGCAAAAGTAGCTCGCGTCTCAAAGCCCGCGACCGCATTGTTTCTTTGAGTATGGTTTACATTCCGCGAACGTTACACAAAACAAGCTTTGCGGTTGATTGTTATTAGATTTATTGCGGGTGTTCGTAACAAGGACAATCAAGATCAAACAACTGAAACAACAAAGTCCCTTCGACGTCCGCTTCCTGGGAGAGGACAACCTTCCTTCAATTAGAGGACAGAAGTACATTGCGACATTGCGTTATACTTGATTTGTATGCTCCGACAAACAGTATTATGTTAATTATGAGTGAACGTGCGTACAATGTAGGCTGACCACGTCAATGCTTCATTAAGCGTCGACCAACGTGAACTTTCTGACCTCGAACAATTAACGTCTCTGGTCAGAGTTGCCAAAATTTTCTATACTCCGAACTGTCGACAAACTTGCACCACAAATACCAACCCATGGTGAAACTGCGCAAAAAATAGACGTGCGATACATTGAGGAAAATGGAACGAATTAATTTGTAAATGATAGGGCGAAAATTGTTCCAAAATAAGCAAGTGATATGGTCCGCATAACGAAATTATTGAGACACGGTTTGACACATGGAACGTGTAATTTCGTTTGTTATGTAATTTGGTTCATCGTTTGTTTGAGAAGCAAATAACAAACAATAACTTGCTCTGTGTGTGTCATCTGTGTTGTTTCAATCAAGCGTGATCCTTGATAGTATAAGATTTATTTCTATTTGTTGACAGAACAAATGTACGAATGTTGCTGTTTCTTGAATAAGTTATGACACTTTTAGGTGTTGTGGCATTGTTTATTAATTGAAATTTATTGAAAGTTAAAGTACAGTGAGATAAATAATTTTAGTTTAGAATCCGGTTAACTAGTTAATTAACTAACAAAAAATTTTTTTTAACTATATTAATTTTATAAATTCTTATATATTACAAAATACTTATTCATATCGACATATAGCCATTCATCATGTCATGCATAAATTAAACAACATTTGATCAGGTTAAAATAACAAACTTTTGTCAATTTTATTTATCTTTAGTATGATTATAACAATTAGTTAAATTTACTCTAATCAATTCAATCAGTCTAAAAATAAATAATATTACGGTTATGATTGAATTAAATCAATTTCAAACAAATACAAAAAACAAACGAGTACAATTCGAATTGAGCTTGACTGTATTATATTAAATTAATCATTTCGATGTTGACAACTCACATTTAATTACGAAAAGTATAATTCGGAAATATTGAAAAACAATAATGCACATATTTTAGTATCAACATATACGAGGCGTGATAAAAAAATAATAGGAATTTTTTTTATTTCGCGAACTTCATAAATTTAATTTTCAAAAATATTTTTAGCTTGTCAGTATAAATGTTTCCGAACTATGTTAATGTTTTTAGCTGTATTGAATGTTTATATCATTGTTAACAGTCGAAAATTGTTAGTCGTGTTTTAGTGTGCTTGACGATTTTTTACTTTCGAAAAAGATGAATCAAAGAATTTGTATGAAATTTTGCTAAAAAATGGAACACAGTTCAGCGAAGTATTCGAAATGTTGCCTTTTTCCAAAATTGTTGAATTTCGACCAAAAACAACGGTGATTTTTTGGTAAAAAATAAAACTGTTACATCTCTTCAACCACCATATTTGCCGGGTATGACCTCCTGCGAATTCTTCAGCTGAAAAAAACCATGAAAGGATGATGTTTTGTCACCATTCATGAGGTAAAAACAGAATCATTGAAAGAACTGAAGAACATAATATAACAGATATAATATATCCGGAATAGATTACTTTGAAGGGGACAGAGTCGATGTTTATGTATAAATAAAGATTCTTTAAGAAAAACGAATATTCCCATTATTTTTTATCACACCTCGTATATCTCTATATTGTTCTAAAATATTTTTTACTTGATTTAAACACTTTAATTTAAGATTTACAATTTCAGAATAAATGATATTTATAAACAATAAATCAAGTTACAGTCATTTACAATAATTTATACAAAAAAATACTACAAAATAGCATATTAAGTAATGTAAATTGTATTATAAAATTGAAAAACATAATGCACTGTTGAAAAAAGTAGTTCAGAACACAAAAAAATACTGCAGTTTATAAATGTGGATTAGTTTCCCAAACAATTCTTTTTAACAAATTATTTCAAACAAAAATATTATACAAAAAATTAAAAAGTGAGGTGAATGTGTAATTGATTTCAGCAGAAAATTAAATTATATTTTATTAAAGAATTCAATGGAAATAATTTTTCTATTCAAAATCAAATGTAAAAATCTCTCGTTGGAAAAATAATGTTCATTATGAGGTGTTAAAGCTTTTCATTAACGTAATTATAAATATATATTACGGAATACATATTGTATATAAAATGAAGCAGTAATTTATACTGAAATGTTTCAGTGACACGAGAATCATGGAATACGTGCTATAATCAAACTAAACTTAAACATTATAATTTGAAACTAAACACATCTATTAAGTAATATTGTATAAGTGCTAGAAAGTATACAAATATTATTACTCTTAAAAATGAACAATGCAAATCAAGAAGATTTGTTTTATTGTGAAATGATTCCTCTAATTTTAAACACACATTTAATTCTATATAAAAGAAATAACCTTAAACTAACAATAACATTTTTTAATTAATTTAAATTTAATCTAAATTGATCTTATTTAAGAATGTATGCTGTTAGTCTTGTTACAGAATTATTCGTTAAAAATTGAAAATAAAATTTAAATAATTTATTACCAATATATCTACCTCTGAAATCAAATTCAAGTAAGAAAAGTGACACTCTGTTTTAATACATTTCTTTATCAAGCAACATGTACAGAGTTATTTTAGAACTCTATTCTAATTGAACAAATATACAGATACTTGTTCAAAATTCTAAAGTTTCTAAAAACAAATTCATGACTAGTAGAGGGTGCAGTTACCATGCAAAATAAAGAATTGAATAACAACAATAAATCTTGCATTTAAACAGTTTTTCTGATAACATTTTATGTATTTAAAATTATTTAAATCTCTAATAAAGTATTGATGCGTACTTACATTTTCCGAACTAAAATAACATTGAATAACTATCAAAATCTGATGTAAATAAATTGTTTCTAACTCAACTGCAATTGTATACAAAGTATAAATATCATAATATTTTGTCTTTTTTTATTAAGAATTAAAACATTTAAATGATATACGTAGCTTTTAATCGTGATTTTAAAATCAACAAATCTATTTGGAAAGAATAAATCCAATCAAAGTAATGTCATTGGAATGTAAAAAATTCTCATCGCAAGTTGAACTGTGTGTGATCACGCATGTTCATTTCTAATCTTGTGTTCGTTATTTTTAACATAATTTAACTATAATCAAGTAATGTAATTCTAACAAAATTTGATCATAATTATACTGGTTTATTTCTAGAAAACATTTTGGTTTGAACAATTTTGATATTTACTCATTAAAATGTGATTAGAATTGATGATCAAAAGTGCTTATGATTAGATTCGATAAGTTAGAATGTAGCATTATTTCTGATCACAATATAACGAAACAATACCATATGATCAATAGCAAATTAATTTTTACTATTAATATTGATCAAATTTTATCGTCAGTATTTAATAAGGTTTTAATGAAATAACTTGGAAATTCATTCACGTAAAGATTTTGGATTATATCTCAAATATGTTGTGTCACTTTATTCTGTGTATACATTTATGTTATGAAACATCACTGTTTCATAATATAATAAAAAATAAAGTACAAAGGGTAGCTATCAACCGAACTGCCTCGTGCTTTACGAAGGTTTTGTCGTCACGGCTTGGGTCTTTGTTCTGAGTGTGTTTTCAAGCGTCCATAGAATTTGGTTCTGCATTATTGAGGTCGTTTAGCCAAGTTCGAACCAGCCGGGATTGCATCGAAAAGCATAGATCATGCCGACCGAACAGCCACGCGCGCTCCAGCTCTCTTTGCAGTATTTCCTTGTCGTTGTCTTTTATCTTTCCACTCGGACTCTTTTCAAGTAAATACACCAAGTGAACGTTAAATCTTTCTGCCAACAGGTCCAAAAATGGATCCGGAAGCCGCACTGCTGGACACGTCACCGACCGCATCGACGATCTCGTCGCCGGATTTTTTAGAATCTACGTATCCGGAATCAAGACTACCGTATTCGCCGGATTCCTCAAGTATGGAAGCCCCTATATATAAAAAGATCCGAGACGAAGAGCTCACACCGAAACCTACACTAAGACATCCGATACCACCTAGGAAACCCAAATTCCGGATACGACCGCCCTATCTCATGATTTGTATCAGTATCATTGAAGTACGTATGCTTACCTTTAAATAACACTTCATTTTACATTTTATGTGACATAGTACAAATCTATTCCATGTTATTGAATAGGTGTTCATATAATGGAAATTAATATTAGAATTAAATAGACGAATAATGAAATCGAATAATAAAATCAAATAATAAATGTACCCTACTTCAAATAAATTTGTCAAACATGCACACAAAATTATCTTTAAATCTTAATAAATTTTTTTTAATTACTTTACTAATACATTGCAATTTTAATAGAGCAACTGTTACTATCATTTTCAGTCTCGATAAAGTGACCATTGTTTCTATCATTTGTTTTACATGAGACAGCTGAAAGGAGAGACAAATGGACGCTGAAGGTGATAAAGACAAACGATGAATCACTTGATCGAGATTCTTATGTAATTTTAAATCCTTCGAAGTTAACAACTTTACTATTTAATATTAAAAGACATTAGATAAATATAATTTTTATATCTCACTGTATGTATAAATGACATATCACGTATTATAATTTTTAAATAAATTTTAAATATCTTTTCACCACGTAAGTATATTTATTGATCGCTGAGGGTTAAACTATTTCATGTAAAACTCTACATAAATACTTCGATAAGTAAATTATTATAAGATTAAAAATTCAAGAAATAACCATACGCCATACGTGTAATTTAAGTCTACATAATATTAATCTACATTATATATATGTATAATTTAGCAGTAAACTACTTTGGTGGTTAGCCTGCATGATTTTTTGCTGAATATATCATTATAATTTTTATTACGTGAAATATTTTAAATTAAAATTAATTTAAAATTATAAAAAGTAAATTTTTTTAATGAAATACAAAAGATTTAAAGCACTACTATGCAAACTATTCTGAACAAATGAATATTAATGTTCAACATTAAGAAAAGTATCAAATTTTAAATATTATTGTTCATTTATCTTCTTGAAAACATGAATGTTCAGTAAATTTATAAATTATATCATAAGTTTTTCATTTTTCTGTCCATTTTACAATTAGCAAGAAACCATGATTTTTGTCATTCGTTACATCAAGTGTTTTATTTTAATATATTTTATAATAAATTTCAACGTATTGTCGATTATAATGAGTCTTTACGTAAAAAAAAATGTTTCTAAAAACAATTTACAATGTGACATTTTATGATATATTTATAGTGCGGTAATATTTTTTTACAATTAAAGCTACACAATTGATACTAACTTGTATAAAATAAATTATTCATTACATAATATGGAGCATAGCTGTACCAAAGCCCTTGTACAGTAAATAGATGTTTCTATAAAGATTTAAAATTTAACATTTTACTTTAAAAAGAACTAAATTATATATTCAGAATTACCATTATTTCATTTTAACACTCCATGTATAACAATTCTATGAAAATAAATTATTCGTGCAACTAGTTTAAAGATCAAAATGCTTTTTGTCTTTTCAAAAATAAGTTTTCAAAAATATTCCGTATAGTGAACTGTTTTATTATGTTTTTCATTTATTTTTATATTAAATTTTTCTCTTATATTGTATTGTTACTTTTCTACTGTTTTTATTAATTTTTATGCATTATTCTTCTTTTTCTATATAAAAAAAAGGAATATGTTAGAGCTGATCATAAAGTAACGCACAATAATTTGTTTTTATGTTGTCATTGCAGCTGAAATGTTAAAATTCCACCCAGATATGTTTTGAAGTTTTCACGCCATCTTTATTGTATATTTCACACTTTTCTCACTAGAGCTACACATAAGCATAAAATATCATCTGTATGGAAAGCTTCAAACTACATCTTGGTAGTTTTGGTAGTTTCAACATCACACTCGCAAAGCCAACGCAGAAAATAATTATTGTGCATTACTTTCCCACCCATCCTTGTAGCAGTTAATTATTGAACATTTCAAAAAGATTTTTTGATTCATAAAAAAAATTGAATATACCGATCCATTTTCCGGAATAGTGTTATAAATACTTTTTTCACATATAAATGTAAACATTAGTTAAAGTTAAATTGTGTTAAATGGACAACATATTTTAAAATGGTATATTTCATATGATAATGGGAATTGAAGATATATTTTCGATACTAAAATAAATAACTGTAAAACATGTCAAGCAATATATTTTACATTTCCGTCAAGCACTGTGAGTGAAAAAAAACGATTAATATAATAACGTATGAATATTTTTAATATATGGAAGTATATATGGAATAAATGAAGTAGTGCAAAATACTGCACACAAACATTATTTAACAAGCAAATACTTCGATAAATAATAAAATAAATAATAATAGTAATAATAATAATAATAGTAGTAGTAGTAGTTTTTATAAAGAAAAAGTACTGTCTATAGTATGTATAATAATAATTCGAGGAGCCAATTCTCATTTTTCCTTAAGTCAGTAACCTTATTTTATGCCACTTTCGTTAAATCAACAATTGCAATCAAAACTTTTAATTTCAATTTTTTAAAATCATTTTTAGAATATTTATTTTTTAAATATTGTTTAAACTAAGGGTTTAAAAATATCACATTTTATGGCCAATTATGCAAATACTAAAAATTAAATTAATAATAAATTGAACGTAGTACAAAAGCTTAAAAATAAGTAAGTTTTAAAATTAATTTGTGCAAATATCAATATAAAAATCAGTAAAGATATACAAATATCAGTCGATACCCAAAAGAGTACCTTCTTGAATACATTTGAATTTCAACGAGTTTCATAACTTAGTGATAAGCATACGAATTGTGGTAAGTTGCGTAAACGTTTGAAAAAATGTTCGATTTCTGATATCGCACACAATTTTTTCATACTATAATCTTACACAAATTAGATTTTTTTATGAAACTGTATTTGTAGACATAAAAAAATAGGTGCTCTTTTTAAAAAACTCAGGCAAAATTTAGATTTTTAAAATAGAGATTTTAATCAAATGAGAGAGGAATTTGTAAAGTTCTCGTGTCTTATTACCGCTATTAAAAGTTCGAAATCAATTTCTTGAAGTAGATTGTAATCAGTAAAATTACTTCAAGGATTTAAATCTTTGAATTATAGAATATGAGTTTTTGTTATTTCTATATTTTTTGAAATCTCAAATTTAAAATTACAGTTACTATTAATTAATTTATAAAATATTGCTTGTTGCAGAATAAAATAAAAAATAAAAATTGTTTTAGTTAAATTAAATCACATTTTATTATATTTGTAACAAAACTATTCCATAAAAATGTCTTAATTCCAAAATTAAAATTAGGATCGATTTTCTGATAATTAAAAATTTATCTTACTTTGTTTATAATATGTTTTAGCGGACAAACAACATAGTCACAGATTCTATCGTAGATGCCACAGTACTCCAGTTTTATTGTGTTTATTACGTATAACGTAATAATTAAATTCTACAATTACATTTCAAATTCAAAATAATTATTTGAAAATAAAAATATTACATGTTTGTGTATATAGAATTACGATAAAATTGTAAAACTAAGTCCAGGTCAAGTTTACAAACTTGATTCGAAAATGTCGCAGATTGTCTTATAGAAATCTAAAAAAATCTACACATATATAAAATTCAAGAAATTTCATTTTTTTCCGTACTTTAAACATTTTTAGACGTGTTTGAAAATGAAGTAAAAATTTGCAAATTGCAATTTTGAATCTCTTTTTGCTGCTCATATTCATATAATTATATTAAAGCTTTTAAAACTTTTTTTAGATTTTTTTCAAAATCTCTCTTATCTTTCCTAAATATTTAGTCTTTTTTAAACTTGTACTTTGTACTTTGTCTTGTATTGCTTTTATACGCAGATAAATCCGATTTATCAAACGTCACGAATTCCAAAATGTGAAAAGTAAGAGTTTCTAATATGTTATATAAAATAAATACTGTTAATCCGTTCGTAAATTGAAATTTGTAAAATTTTATGATATTTGCAATATATAATGCAAAGTTTGCAAGTTACATTCCTATTCATACGTTTACAAATATTTTATGTTTTTTGAAGTTATGAAACCCTTTTTCAGATTCGATACAAATGTCACAGTGTATATTAAAAACTAGAAAATTCTATAAGTCATGTAAAAATATTCTTTATTAATTTAAAAATAACAAAAATATTTCAATAAAATATGAAAGCATAAGAGAAGTCAGAAATATTTTATAAATACTTAAATTACAAAAAATATAAACAACAAAAAGATTGTTAAAATCATAATTTATTGATATTTTTTAAGTATTCATCGTTATTAAAACCTGTTCGGAAAAAATTGAAAATATCAAGAAAAATTTAATTATACGTTTACAAACTTTTGTACAATTTTATACCGATTTATTTTCATACATTGATTTTTATGAAATGATAGAAATCATAAATTATTTATAATCATGCAAAAACAATACTGTTATTATTAAAATTAAATCATAAAATAAAATTTGCATTAAAATGAAATACAAAACTGTCGATTGTTTATAAATGATATTATATCACACTAAATATGTAATTAAAAAGTTTAGGATAATTTCTTCTAATTTATTTATTATATCACGTTTTCTTTGTATACATTTTGGCATGGTATTTAAATTATTCAAAAATATTCATATAATACAACTGAGAAATTCGTGCTCTCTTTTATCGCATTACATTATTACAAAGTTATTCATGAAAAATAACATGAAGCCGGTTGTTTACAAGTTAAGCAACAGCCTTACATAAATTGAGCGACAAGTAAGTTTCAGTGTTGTTCTCAATACCGTTTTCTCGAGACGCGCTGACCTCGCTTGTTTCTCGCAGCTCGGCAGTTCGATAATAATTCCAGTAAGGGTAGCTATGGGATACGCCTGGAAAAACGCATAAACTTAAAACCGCAAAGTTAAATGCACTTCTAATTCGCAAAAGCGCCAACTCCGTCGTTGACGATGCGAGAAAACGAGGCGAAGAGTAAATGCGCCAACTGGTGGATAAGAGAAACAGACGGAGGAAGGGGTGGTTGGGAGAATGCAGACGTCGCGAGGGGATGCTTACAGAAGGAATTCTTGCGTTGCGTTCTCAAAACCACCGGAAATAGATGTTATGCGCACCTCGGGACATTAATGTAATAAAAGCACGAAAGATTATAAGAAGGCGCAACACCTCGACTACCGTTCTAGTCGAGATAGAGAATTTCATTTCAGCAAATGAGTGACGCCGTCCACGATGATATTAAACGTCGCAATAAATTACGTTGACATCAAACTACTGAGCTTGACGAAAATACCAGTAACGTTATTAAAGATGCTTGCAGAAAATAGATGTTGATTTCATTTTTGTTTTGTGTGTTTTTATTTTATATTTTGTTAATCTAGGCAACGTTTAATTGGATAACGGAAACGACGATGGATAAATTGGATCGGTAAAATATAAATATATACTATCGTATTTTTGAAATATAGAAGTTTGTACAAAGTAAATTAAGATGGTTTAAAACAATTTTCACGTTCGGTAATTAAAAAATTGAAGTTTAAAAGTCTGATTTAATTTTAATATAAATATCCACTCAGTTTACGTATAAAATTAAAATCTATGCATAGAAGAATAATTATTGGCATTGTATAAACAAAAATAATGTTGGTCACAAATTGGTATTTATAAAGAATTGTACACAAGATTTAAACTTTGCGTTATCTTTAGGATTTCATTTTTACAATTTATTTCACGTAATATTTTGTTTCGACATTTCTGAACTTTGTAGTTTTTCTCAAAAATAAGAAATTACCAATAGCACACAATTTGAACAAATATAATTATTCCATAAATGCAAAAGCATTTAAAATCATTCACCGTAATTAACGCAGATAAATACAAAGATTAAATTTTAATCTGACATCATTTCTTTATTTCACAATATTTTTCATCATTTTGATGCCAAATATTTATCACAACTTGTTTTCTGTTTATTGATAAAATTCAATGCATTTAAAAAATAACATGATTATTTTTCTACATCATTTTACAAATATTTCAACTTTTACAACAACCACAATGTGTTGTTTTAAGTATAATTATTCTACAGTATGCAATAAAATATGACATTTGTATTGGTTAACTTTAACAATTTCATGATTTATTAATATACAAAATAAAAAACACAGAATTATTAAAGCAATAATTGTGAAAGCTTTATTATAGTAAAATAAATTAATATAAAATTATCACAATTTATAATGAATAATTTATAAATAATAATTGTTTTGCATTTTTATACAACATTTTATTACAACTCTTTTACAATTGAAACAAATTCATTTCATGTCTGAAAAATATAAATAATGTGATTTTAAAGTAAATTGCGCTGTTATCACAATATATTTAAATAAATTACTTATACGTAAAATGTTTATAAAATTAATTCGTTGAACATAAATTCTTTTCTTGTCAGAAAGTAATGTTAAGAAATTTTTCAAATTTTATAACACAATTCACTGTTTATAAAAAAATCTCCCAATATCCTATTTATTCTAGTTATCTCTAAATATGTTATATATTCTCTTATTAGTGAATATTCTATATGGCTGATATAGAACTGAAATGAATCTTATGATGATGAACTTTTTATGTCAAATCATAGAAATTGTTGACTGATCTTTGATAGAATCAAAATACACGCATTTTTAGTATTGTGTCGAAGTATTTCGAATCACTGATCTTTGTGTCTATAC
>JABFOX010001743.1:0-12453 GCA_022817665.1 Axea sp. ZL-2020
ACAATTTCACCCCGAAATACTTGTTAAAAAAGGTGTGCATTTAATTTTTTGTTTTTTAAAAATTTTAAACGTTGAAAAACGCAAGCTTTAATTTTTAAAAAAGAAAGCAAATAAGTAATATTTTTAATGGCAACAAATAATATTTACGATTGTTATTTCGCGAAAGTTTTTTTTCTCCGAGGAAAGGATTCCCTTGAGTCAAAAAAAACAAAAAAAAAAAAAAAAATACAAAAAAAGAATCAATAAAAACATGGTTGTTGCAATTACTAATATGCCGTTTTTAAATTTTTATTAACTCCTTTTAAAACATAAAATGTGTTATCTCATTAACAGGTTATTACATTTTTATGTACTTTGATCAAACCAGTTTTTCAGACATGTTTAAAATACTAAAACGGCAGAAATGGCATTTTGATCTTTTTCTTCTTTCTCTAAAGCACTATAAAACTATTCTGTCTATCTCTGTTTATAAATAGCTTGGTCGTCCTAGTGTTAAATTAAGAAATTAAAGGAGATTTCAATGAATGTACATACACTGAGATGTCACACTGCGACATAAATTGCTCAACCTTCACAGACAAAAATGCTGCACTGTGGATGTTTCAATCGAAACTGAATTTACATTATACGTGAACATTACATCATTATCAAGATATTACACATAATGAAACATTGTTAATTAATATATTATAAAAATCAGTTTCTACGTTTCAAAATGATGTATATTTAGTTAATTAAAAGACAGTTTTTCACAACAGTCATAACAAAAGATATTAAAAAAATATCACCTAATATTAAAAGCCTCATAACCACAGTTATTTATAAAATAATATTTTAAATAATAATAAAGTATTATGATAAGAAAGATTCTAAAAAGCACAAATGATTATTATTTAATTAAATTAATATATTATTTGAGCTTTCATTTTAAATCTATCGAGATTTGCAAATTAAATAATAAATTATTTTAACACAATTAAAAGTGAGCAATGGCGACGTTTTACATTTGCACAAATATTTCATAAAAGTTCAGTATATTAAATTCTGAATTAATAATGAAATTGATAATACTAATGGAATTTGTTTAAACGTTTTGCATTGATTTTGGTGCGTGTGATGGTAAAATGTATCGTAACTCATTCACTAAAGGTACAAAAGTATATTTGTGTGTAAATATTAATTTTTCATCTAATTTTGTTTCCAGCGAATCTAAAATACAATGTAATACAAGAAAGCATTAAACAAAACGTGTTATCTGGCTTCGCATTTACTTGGCGCAATCTGTACACTTCAGTAATAAAGTATTAAAAATGTAGTTTTACTATATTTACTGTTTTTTCAGAGTCTGCATTACCGACGCCAGTCGTATTCGACAGCGAATATATGCTCTGACATCGTTCGATCCGAAAACGCACTTGTTCTTTAAAAATACAAGTTGTGGATCAAACCTTTGTACAGAAATAAGTCGCATAGTTTCAGCACAATCAAAGTGAAATGTTAACTTTCGAATAAATATTATTCTTAAATTCAGAAACAAATTGTAAACATACGAAACTACGCGCTGCCAAATTATATTATCGAATTATACTGTTTATACAAAAATATGTGATATTGAAAATTAGATTAATAATTGTTATGTTGTTGTGTATCGTACAACGTACATGGCTGATGAACCAGCAAGAAAATAAAACCTGTTTTTGATGCACAAAATGCGTTAAAAATATTCTATTGACGGTTAAAATAATCACTGATTTTTGCAGCGATCATTCATTGAAAGTATCAAACTGTTTTATCACTTTTAAAGCATAAAGTATTTTTATTAACATTTTCAATTTGTTAATTAATGAAATAATAGTTAATCCTAGATAAATATGTTATGACACTGACTTTTATAATGAAATTGTCGACTGTGTAACAGATCAGTAAATTTAATCTCACATTATGTACTTACATTTTCTCGTAACAAACTGCATTCGTAAGCTGTAGCTTCAATATAAAATAATGCTCTTATTTATAAACTCAGAATGGATGCAATCTGAAATTAGACAAATTATTTGCATTTAATTTTAAAAACGTAAATTGTTATAAAATTGAATATGAGTGTTAAAATATAAACATTTAAAGAGTGTATATTTTAATTTAAATTATATAATACAAATATTAAAATATTAGGTTGGGGAAAAAGAAATCCATTATTTTTTCGGTAGATGGCTGTAGTTAAATTAATTAACTTAAATTAAATTAATTAATTTAAGTTATATTATTATATAATTATATTATTATATTATTATATAATAAATTAAAATAATTAAAAAATAAATTAAATTAAATTAACAATGCAAAACATGTTAAATAAAGTCTTGAAGTTCACGTAAAAATAATGGATTTCTTTTTCCCCAACCTAATATATAAATGTCCATATATTTAGTTAAGTGAAGCATTAAATTTTAACAGTATTGTAAAAAACTATTTTCTATTTTTTTACTGTACTTATATTTAAATCTTTAAAGTATTTTATCTCACAATATAATGTCTCACAATAGAATATAATCTTAAATTAAGAAATTATATTTTAACTAATGTTTAAAAATATATGAACCTACTTATTTCGAAACCAGAAACTATAAAAATTAACATTTTAGATTTAAAAAGATCTAAAACATTTGAAAAAATTACTTCACTTTTTTGTTCATTTATAATGCTTAGATTGTATAATTTTCAAACACCAATGCGAAATTTATTAAAATAATATATACTTTATAGTTTCGTTGTCAGTTCTATTAATTTTGCAATTGTCATCTTAATTTTTAAATATTAAAAAAATGTTTTTAATTTGATATTTACCAAAAAAATATATCTATAAAATGAATTTTTTTTCGCTAACTCGTTTTCAAAAACACTCGATCTACGTTCAGCTCTCTCAACTAAACTATTTTTACTTACGATATATCGCAATCAAAACATTTGCTTAAATAAACACATTTAGTTTCACTTTCCCTTTAAAAATATATTTTAACAATGAAATATTACAATTTAATCTGACCTAATAAAAAGAGTTAAAGTCTGCCGACTAACCTACGATACACTGGTTCGATTCTCTGCAGAACATAATACGAAGTTATCAAATATAAAATAGTAATATCTTTAAAAGATTAGATGCTAAGATTAATTTTCAAGATATTGTCATAAAATTTAAATTGTTTGGTTAAGTTCATAACACCATTTGAAACATCCTTAGACTACACTAACGAACTTATAATTGCCAGATAAGTGAGATAGGAGGCAAGGATAGGAGGCGTAGGATAATGGACGTCATTAGGATGTTTAAGCAGTTTTAGTAACAATCCGTATTTGGTATTAGTACATAGGCAACCAACATGTGAAATCATTAAATTGTAATCCACGTTATTTTGGTTTATTTTTAATTCCATTGCGATATCGTAATGCAATCTGAATTTTTAAACATTTTTTTCTCTTACAACTCACTTTCATATAATACAGTAATTTTTTGATAAAAATAAAATGAAAATTATACAATATTTTTTCTCCGTGTTCATGCTAAATCGATAAAAAATGTAACAACAACAAGTGATTTTAAACACATATAGATAATTATTATGAATTATAATTTATTATTTAAAATTTTTCATTTTCGGTACTTTTATTTATGGTATGGAGATTACACTTAAAAGTAATAAAAAGTTGCAGTTTTTTTTACGTAAGGTACAAATTTATATACTTTAAAATTACAATTAAAAACATAGAAACATAAATTTGTATTTAGTAACTTTCGCTATGTTATTTTATTTTCTACTTAATAAATATAAAATATTTATTAATTTGTTTTAAGATAATTACGTTTGAATCTTTCTTATTTGTTTGAATGTAATTTTATTTTTAACTGAAAAAATCTAAACCGACATATAAAGTGTATTACTATTTGGAATTCAACGGGAATTAGTGCACAAATTACAATTCATTCTTTATACAGCACTGTAATATATGTCAACTATTTCTTAAAACAGAAAGAAAAAGAAATTTATTGGTACAAGTAACCTCTGAAATATAGATAACGTTTAAAATATTGCATTAGTTTATAGTTGAAAAAAATTGTCTTGAAGATAGTAAAATTAACTGTATATTATCTGAAATTTTAATGATACTAAATATAAAAATATAAGAAAAACTTTACATAACTATAAAAATCGAAGAAAGTTAAAAATTTTCATATTTATAATATAAGTACATTTA
This sequence comes from Axea sp. ZL-2020, assembly GCA_022817665.1. Taxonomy (NCBI): domain Eukaryota; kingdom Metazoa; phylum Arthropoda; class Insecta; order Hymenoptera; family Scelionidae; genus Axea; species Axea sp. ZL-2020. The sequence goes on from JABFOX010001743.1 coordinate 4,252, forward strand.
TTTATTCATAAATTAGAATTTTATGAATTTAAGTTGTATGATAAATTATATTACTCTCGGAAAGATTATATTAACTTTACATTAAAAATAAAAAAATAGTGCTGTAAGTTTTATTAAACTAGTTTATTTCATAACATAATTTATATGACATAAAATGCATAAAATGATTTTTTAAATATTTTATAGAGGGCTAAATTTTAGAGATTGATTAAATCATAATTTATGAAAGTAACAGCGTTTTTGTTAATGTAGCAACTTATAATTTTGTAATTTAAAATACGTGTAATTTATGCTTGTGAATTATTTACAGTTCTAAAAATACAGCAAACTGACTTAAATCACTTAAAAATGACCCTTAACCTAAAAGGGTTCATTGTAAAGCTGCTCTTCCGTTTTATTAGATTTGTCTTTATATTTATAAAACATTAATTAGTAAATCTATTTTGATTCATAATGAATTAAATAAATACGTTGTAATTGAATTTAATAAAAAATTTTAATGTATTTAAAATTTAATTTGAAAGTTTATTTAAACTAATAAAACTGCACGTTTGAAAATTAAAAGTATTCTATATTTATTAATTCGATAATCCAGACATTTTTTATTTCTATAAAAATAGTCGAACTAAGTTTAATTGACTTATTTCATTAATTCAATGAATTTTTTTTATTTACATGAAGTTAATATTATTATCGATAATAACGATACTCATTGTAGCTAATATCTACATGACTCTGTGTACATTGGGATGCCTATGATAGGCATGCGAAAGCTGCTGCAGCAACGTGTATATGTACGCTGATTACGAAAACACTCTTCAATTGACGTTGAAATATTTTCATGCGAATAAATGTATTTGAATTTGTTGTTAAAATAAATAACTTTATATTTTCAAATTATTATCAATAATTATAAAGTTTATGTTGAAACATATTTTCTAAAATTCATTATTAATTAACATTATTATAAGTGACATTAATTTACTTATTACAAAAGAATACGAGTATTAAGTTGGCGATTTACAAAAATGAATGAATGACGTTTAAAACTGCTTCCATGTGTGATACCACAATAAATATAAATCTGTAACATTTATTAATGAGTCAGAAATATGTCTGACATTGTAATATCTACAGAAATTTGTGGTCTAATAATAATTTTATGTAAATGTTTTGAATCATTTACATAAATGTTTTAATAAATTGACGTTAACATTCTGTTTTTTAAATCAAAATCAACTATCGATTGACGAAGAAAAAAAATCAAATACAATTTACTCGGAATATCAATAATACGTACTTATCGGATGTTATTATAATTAATTACTAATGCACATAATAAAAGCAAAATAAATAATTGCATGTAAATTAAAAATTCATATGCATATATTTTATAATTTATATTTAGTGTTAATATTTTTTAAAAAATTTATAATTATGTGTGCTTGATAACATTACTTAATAATCTGCGTTAACAATTTATAATTCCACTGGTCAGTCGACCATTAAATCAATACCATGGCGTATGAGTTACACTACTAAATAAGCACTTTGAGTCTGAATGTTAAGTTATCACAGTGCACAAGTGAACAAGAGGATAAGCTAAATAAAAATATCGCTTATAAATAGTGATCGGATGAGTGATCGCCAAAACACACGGTAATGGTAAAAAACATTAATTTAATATTCAAACACAAAACTTTTTGTAATAATAAGAAATTCATTAAGAAAATTATATTAAATATATACCCAAATATAATATTTTCATGATTTAATACTTTTATTATTTTGTTGTATATTATTTTTGTATTATTAATTTTTATTAATTATGCTCAAGTGCTTTAATTTTATTTGTAATTTTGTATTGTAATTAGACTTATTGGTCCGTTTGTTCATTATAAATAAATTAACAAATAAACAAATAATTAATTAAGCAAGTATACAAGCATTTATAATAATAAATTTAATAAGTCAATGAACATAAATAAGCCTGAATAAATATAATTTTATTTAACGTTCTAGTGAAAAACTTACTAATATAAAATTAACTTTATTTCGGCTATAAAAAAATTCTGTGAATAAATTACTATATTTTAATAACAGATATTCACATTAAAAAATTAAGTATTAAAACATTAATTTATTCTAAAATATTACTATATATATATATCGTGATGCATTAGTTTTCCTCGTGTTTCAGTTATTTTATAATTATTTTTACTTTAAGGGGGATCTAAATGAGTTGGATTACATGAATTATTTCAGTAGGAAATTTTAAAAATGGTAATACCAGACTAAAAAGAAATTAATCAAGGTATTCTTTAAGAAAGAAGTGTGATTTGATTCTACCTTTACTTATTTATGGATTATGATCGTGCAAATATTAAAATGTCCTTAAATATTTTGTTATCCATTTGCGTGCAAGAAAGGGAACGACATTTGTGTATGCATTAATCTATTATTAAAATAATTAATTGGTATATTATATGTAAAAATAAATAAATAAAAAATGTGTTTCTCCTACATTAAAATTCTGGTTCAAAAATTCTGTTTTTTGTATACTAAAATATTTTATTTTTTATTAATAATGTTATGAACAGTTTCTGTTCTGCAACATGCTCTACAAAAATGATGAAAACAACCTGTACTGGACATTTCTTCTATCTAACAAGGACAGTGAACGATAGTTGTCATATATATATATAGCATTGGTCACAAATTCTTGAATCCTCAGTGACTGGAAGCGTCACTTTTCGAGGGCAACTACTATAATACTCTGTGGTATTATTTTTATATTATACATGAAACATATATGAGATAAAAGACGACCGCGTCGTTCAAGGGTAGTATAAAGGCGATCATTGTCTCAAAGAGGTTATTCAAATTGGTTGCAATCCAATTTTTTTAGTACATATATTAAATTTTTAAAAAATGGTAATTTTGTTTGTTAATAAGAGTTATAACTGTGATTATTGAAGTGATAAAGTTCTTTTCAAAAAGAATAAGACTTTGGATAAACGTGTCTCTAATATATGTATTAAGCATAATTTATATTTGAGAAACTGTTATTTTAATGTTAAGTAAATATATATATGTTAATATAAATATAAAGCATTATATACATGTAACTTCAAATAAGCATTAAATAAACGCAATGTAAGCATCTTTTTTAACTTACATTTCACACAAAATATATAATATATTTATGCCACATTTCCTATGTCTTCATTATGTGTGTATATATACATATTTAAATTCATATATATATATATACATAATTTTGTGAAAATTTCATTTAATGTAGTAGATTCAAATAATTCCTATGTATAGTTTTAATGATGCCTTTAATGTTACGTTAAAATGTTATATTATTATCAGATACGTAATACAATTTATAATTATAAATTTCATTGTGAAAAATAATATTAGGGAATTAAAATATAAATATGTACCCTTAATAAACATATTATTGTATTAATTCATGATAAATTATCTACACCGTGTTAATAAATTTACAGTTTTTAAAATTTTAATTAAAATTTTAAATATTTTATTAGAATTTGCAATGTATAAATGCATTAAAGTCAATAAGATCAGATTGTAAATACAAATGTATTCAAAATGTTTTAAATTGACACATCTAAATACATTTCATAAGAGTTATAATATTAATATCAATTCCATGTGTGTTATATAATAAATGTAATAAAATAATACATTAAAATATGGCAAAAGCTTATAAAAATACGTATGATATGTTTTATATATTATTTAAAGTGAATGTTAAACTAAAGATTTAAAACATTAAAAAGTGTTTAAGAAATTAGAACTAAAATATGGTAATTTAAAAAACTAGATTTTTATATTAAATCTTAATATTACATTACAAAAGTGCACAGTGAATGCTTATTAATAATATATTATTTGTTTTTAAAAGTATTAATATTCCATAAATTATTAAAATGCATTTTAAAAATTATTTTAACTGATGACAAAGATATGACAAATATCATGAATTCATCTGGTGAGTGTAAGACAACGAATGAGCAAAAGTAAAGTCAGAAGGACAGTAACATGGAAAAACATATATTTTAATTATTTTTATTGCATTTTTATTCGTATTGCATTTTTAGTATGTTAAATTTTACAATTTTCGGTTATTATTTTTTTCTTGTTAATTTTTTTCATTTCTGTACTATTTCTATACTTTAATATGAAATGACTGGAAAGTATTACATTCCAAAAAATTCAAGCGTAGAAATATTTTTTAAATTGGAAAATAGTATATTCAATAATAAAAAAATTGTAAACTATTTCTAATGGTCATGAATTAAATGTATATATGCACATAAAACACATCAAAACTGTGTTCGAAGAGAAAGGTGTCTTCAAATTCAATTTCGTAATCATCCTTGAACTCATCATTAAAGACTACGATAATCACTCTCATAGACACCTTCACACTTTGATAATGAGAACTGATATTGTACATCAAATTCTGTAGCTTGTATATTTTTCTTGAATCTCCTTGAATGGGAGATTTATATTATTATGTACGATACATTACTTTGTTATTAATATAAATGTGGACATATAAATATATGTGTTACACGTGTTTGACGTTTTGTTCCGTAAATGTGTAAAACATTTTTTATTATTGCAAGACATGTATTTCCCTAGTAGCAGATGAATGAAGTAAAAGTTCTAATATTGATATGGCCCTGACCGGTTAATGTGCACTGAATATTCTCACAGTGATGCGAAGTGTTACACCCAGATCAATTATCATCATGGATATTATATTAATTTTCATGTAACATTTTAAATTACAAAAATAGTATTTGATAACATCACATCAAATACAGTTACGCCAGTTTTTTCATTATCTAAGATACCTCTTACTGTATTACATGTGCAATATATTTATTATGTATACACTTATGGCAACAGAAAATATTTGCATATAAATATCAAGGGGATAATTCAGTTTTACACAGAATATTCATTTTATAATTACTGAAAATTTATAATTAATGAATTCTACCAGTAATCAAATATTCAAACAAAAAAGTATGAATAGAGATTGATCATTTCGTTTTAGATTTTGGATATTTAGAAATTTGTGTTTTCCATAATATAATTTGAATTTCTTCCAACATTGATTCTGAATATATGTATTTTTTAGTTTAAATAGAAAATGTTGAAATTATCATATAATATTACATAATTAATAAAAGCATGGACCAGATTGTTGGTTCATGGCTCATCAAGTGCTTTCATATAGTTTTTATCAGAAAATTAATATACATACATACTTTTAATAATAATATTTAATTCTATTAATGATAATGTTTGTAGAGGTTTCATTGTGATATAAACTTGCGTATAAATATACATCGGACAACACAAACGTTGTCCCATTGTTTTTTCTTTTTTACTTTTAAGGGTAATTTTTGTGTTGATTTCACATCTTTTTTAAGGACTTGTATTGTGTGATTCGTCGAGATTTCATAGATTGGTCATTTAATCTTGAAAATGTAAAAAAATTATTTTTCGTCGAGAGTGCTTCAAAATACGTGATTCGCACAGATTTACAACTTCGGTCGAAAAATCTTTCAAATTTCTCATAAATTATTATCCAAATTGCTCCAATATTTATATGCAAAATATTATCCAAAATGCTCTAAAATGCTCGATTCGTCCAGATTTCAAACTTTGATCGAAATATTTTAAAAATGGAAATTATTTTTTCGTTTAATATGCTTCAAAATGTCTCATTCATCCAAATTTCGATGTTTGGTCGAAAAATCTTGAAAATTCATAAACATTTTTTTTTCGTCTAAAATGCTCGAAAATGTCTGATTTGTCCAAATTTCGATGCTTGGTTCAAAAATCTTGAAAATTCGCAAAAATTTTTTTCATCGAAAATGTTCCAAAATGCGTAATTTGTAAAGATTCCGATTTTTGGTCCAAAAAGCTTGAAAATGCATAAAAAAATTTGTTTTGTTTAAAATACCCCAAAATATCTGACTCGTTCAGATTTCCAGGTTTGATCTAAATATCTTGAAAATTAACAATAAGGTTTTTTTTTTAACAAAAATGCTCCTAAATACGTAATTCGACCCAATTTTGACGTTTGTTAGAAAAATCTTGTAAATTTATAAAAATTTGTTTACATATACTGTGTTATATATACAGCAATCAAATATGGCATGTTATAATCAGCAAAGAGTACTGTTATAACCTGTATTGCTTGATTCAGGTCTAGAAATTTTAATTTGAAATCTAATTTACACTCTCTATAGATTTCTTGAATATTTTTTCTGTACTAATATAGAAAAGCTGTTAAAAATATTTTTTCTATTGGAAGTTTGCGTTGTTTTGGTAAATGAAAAAAAAAAAATAAATAAATAAATCCATAAACAAATTTGATACTCAAGCAATTAAAGTCTTCGACAAATAGATAAATGCAACAGTTTTCTGAACCATTTCTCTGCTTTTAATATATTATTTCATATTGACTACATGCGACATACAATAAGTGCGCAGAAAATCCAAGATATGCTTGTAGTATTGAAAACAGTTTGCTTTTAATACGCGTCATCTCTTGATTAAGGTTTCTAGTATGTCTATTCTGTGGTTGATTATGGTGAAAAATAAAAAAAAATCATATATCGTATAATTATATACTTGTACACTCTAATTAAATAATATATTTATCAAATGAACACAGAACATAATTCTTAATTGCAGAACATTAAGATGAAATTTAGAGAAATATTGCATGTGAAATGTAATTAAATTATCAATATTATAATTTTTTTTCAGCAGTATTGTATTATATATTTAACATAATAACTGATTTATTATATAATTTGTATTTTTTAAATAAATTAAAATCTTAGAATTTGTAATTAATAATTTGACTAAAACGTGAAATTTTAGATTTCATAATTAAAATAGTTTTACAAATATACATTATATTTAAATATATTCTTTTTTTTTAGTCATCACAATTTACAGATTTTCTAAATTATTTTCAGAAATGTATAAATAAAATATGGTACTATATTAATTTAACTGTTTAATTAGTGAAACATTAGACGAAATATATATAATACAGATATAGACTTAATTTTACACAATTTCATATCTTTTATAGATTTACATTCATAAAATATGTAAGAACATTTAAACACGAACTATAACAGCACTCAAAAATTCACTATAAATTCAATTACTATGTAGGGTTAATTTCCTTTACTTTAAATTATATTAATAATTTTTTAATTCATAATTTTTTGATTATTAATAATTAAAATTATTTGCAGGAATGTATTTATTTAATAATTATTAAAGTTAGAAGAAAAAAAAACTATGCAAATAACCGATTTTATACACAATTGAGAAAAATATGCATGAAAAATAACCTTTAAAATCACTCTAAATTAATAGCATAACAAAATGGCGTGGTTTTATTTATATTCTGAAATGTTTTCTTGTATTTTTTAAATAAAAATACTGAAATTTTACTATACTGCACAAAAAAAGGTTCTGTGAGTTTCATAGTAATTTAGAGTGAACTGTACAGTGACATGTAATGGAAACTTGTATAAATATATATAAAAGATAATAAATAAATTGTTAACCAAAATGGAATTTTATATTTCAGTTGATATATTTATAAACATTAAATATTTATATAATTTACTTAATTCTAAAGAACAAATAATAATAAATATATATTAATAAATAACAATGAGAAAGTTCTATTGCAATTTTCTTGTATTGTATGAAAATGACGTAAATATGATAATCAAAATGTTGGAATTCAAAGTAAAGAAATTGCGTAACCATAATAATAATGACGATGACTAATTTTTGATGAAAATATTTTATTAAAGAATTAATTATATTTAATAATAATAAAAATTTATATAATAATAAAATGTTATATTATATATGTAGTCGATTAATATTACAAATTTATGAATGTAAGGTCTAGAAAATATGTAACACGTATATAATGTATTTTAATTCCACAATATAAATACACATACATCTTACATTAAAGAAAAAATAATTTTATATAAATTTACAGAAGGGATCAAAATTTTATGTAAAATTTTTCTTTGTACAAATTTATATTTATATAGATAATGGCCAAATTTACATCATAATTGTTTAAAATACACAATGAAT
>JABFOX010001744.1:0-12450 GCA_022817665.1 Axea sp. ZL-2020
AACTTAATGATAGTGACGACAGGTAGAAAAGCAATAATATAAAAGAGCCAATAAGATAAAAGAACAAAAACCGATGGAATATAAAAAGCTCTTATTACACCTAAGTACTGTCAGCTGACTGTTAAGTAACTCAATTTCCAAATTCAGAATATTATGCAATAAAAAAAATTTTTTTTAATTATAAAGGAGAAAAGAAAAAAATCAAAATATATCATAATTACATAAATCGCATTAAAATAACTCCACATAACAACTGTGTCTCCAAACAAGTAACATGTTATTTATAGTAATACTAAATTTTATCATTTTAACATATACTTTAATATAATTTATCTATATATTAAATACAATACAATAACATTAACGTAGAAATAGACAATAAGGAGGAGTGTTGTACACGAAAATAAATTTCAAACATGGAAAAATATCTGATTAAAATTAACAAGAAACTGAAATTATGGTTTTCGAAAAATGATATGTAACTCTTTATTATGTAACAAAATTAATTTTTATAGTAATTTTTATAAAATCAAAGCTTTAAACTAATTTGTCTTGAATATTTATTTATTTTTTTTTTTCTAGTATAAAATTTTAGTAACTTCCTCCGCTTTTTATTTAATATAGAAATAAAATAATAAGATAATTAGAAAATTATTCAAAACAAACCATATACACGAATTTTTTGGTAAATTTATTATAAATAATATTATAAAATATATTTCAAAAAATTTCTTTTTGAATTAAAAATTCTATATATTATTTTATCTTTACAGTAGTTTTTAAAATTATATAAAACAATGCAGAATTTGATAATTAACTAGTTATGATATAATTTTTGTATAATAAGCAATAACATTTTATTCAAATTATTATTGGAAATTTAATTGTGAATTTTATTTGTACAAATTTAAATCCAAAACGAATTTAAATCATATAGAAAATCGCATTCCAGTGAGTCTCCTAATAATGTTTTTAAAATGGATTTGTTTTAAAAAATATTTACTAGATCAACTATTTCATTGTTAAATTTGGTTCATTAACATTTATTTATTAATATATTTATTTTGTTTAGTTTTCATTTCTTACTGCCATAATTTTACTTTAAATTTTATTGTTTAACATTCTATTAATTTCCCATTAAATAACACTTATAAAATTTGATAGTAATAAAAACTTTATAGAATATTAACGCGTATGTGTCCAATGAATAAGGTGATAAACTGCATCACTTAAATTACTTTATTCACAAAATAAAAAATCAACATTTATCAAATCAACATATATTCAAATTAGTCTGAAGGATTTTTTATGATGCAATAATATTACGTCAACATTAATAGTATTTTATTAATATTATAACATGATTGTATTCACATAACAAATGAATTCATTATTCTAACCTCTTAACATTCCAAATGAAACTATTAACTGTTTATTTATTATAAAATCATCCGCATGCAAGTAATTTTATGTGCTGATTCAGTATCAATAATTTTCAGTTGTATGTTAAATTGTGAATACAAGTTCATAATATTTTTAAATATGGTAGTTTATAGTGTGAATATTAAAATATTGATTATAAACATTATATTTTTATTCAAATATATATATATTTGAATCTATTATTAAGCATTTCGTAAATATTTATGCAATTATATTTTATATAATCACAAAAATAAAATATTTTTTGCAAGAAAAAGGATAATTTTTCTTTCAAAAGTTAGTAACATATGTTTTGTTAATATTTATTTACTGGAAAGATTTTTTATGAAGTAATAAACCAATATTATCTTCGAGATGCATTTTTAATAGAACACTTACTCCGTTAATGAAGTTTCCAATTCAATATCACAGGAAAGAGGTAATCTCATTAAATGTTTTTTATATTAGCCATTTTCACGAGAAAACAGTATCTGAAGATATTTTAGAAGTTGCCAAGCGGTATTTAAAATTAGCCTAATTAGTAATCATTTTACAAAATTATCGAGTAACAACATCTTGTACTAATTACTCGGGCACTGTCCGACGAAAAAGTTGCAAATAAGGTTATACTTAAAGAACTCTTCACATTGAACAAAATTGTTATAGAGTGAGAGTATTTAATTTTATTAATTAAAAATATAAGAATTGCATTTGACAAATTATGAAAAAAATTGAATATGAATCAATTGATTAATTTGTTTTGATTACAAATTAATGTTTAATTATTACTTTTTGTAAATAAATCTAAAATTAATTAATAATTTCAAAAATCATTGATTAAAAGTTGCTGTAAGTTTCATCAATTGAAATATTTCAAATAATCTTTGATTAAACTAAATTTTGTAATATAAAAACTGTTATAATTTCACGTATAGTCGTAAAATAATGTTTTATAAAGTTAATTTTATTTTTAATGCAGTAATTTAAAAAATTAATGTACAAAAATTATTAGACAATTATGTAGCAAACTAATAATTATTTTATGAAATGTTGTGAATCCCATAAATGTTTACATACACATTATATAATTATACAATAGAAAAATGCTTAAAGCAAACTTAATTAGTATTGCTAAGTACATCATATTTCACAAAATTAGAAATAAAATACAAACGATAAAAAAGTAAATCGTTTCTGATCAGTTTCAATTCCTACCAAATATATTTCAATAATTTTCACAAAATTAATTATTATTTGTATAGGATAATATGAACATTTCTATTCCAGACTAATTTCCATTAAAACAATTCAGCTTAATTTTATTTCAAAAAAGATCCCGCAATTCATTATAAAACCGATTAATAATCATTAATTCACACAATAATACGGTATATATTAAATATATGGAATATTGCAGATACTATTTTCTGATATTGCAATATCTTATATATACTATTTATTTTTCAAATATTAATTTGTTATAAAGTTATAACTAAAATAACAAGAAATCCTGATGATTATTTTTATACGAAAATTTTTTGACATAAGCATAATATGCTGACCACAATAATATCTAACGTATAATTTAAAAACAAATTTGATAATTAATAACATTGATATTGATATCTAACTTTTTAAACTCCCGAATTTAATTTCTTACAAAAGAAGCCTAATAACGTTATATTTTTTAGTTTAATTTGTTTAATCAAAATTTTATTTATACTTATTATGAAGGTATTTTACATAAAATATCTTATGCAAACTTGACAATATACTTTTTTTTTATGGCGTTTCAATAACAGTCACTAAAATATGTTTTTCATATAATCAAATAGCTTTTTTTAATAAGATTACCAGTTTATATGCTTCTATGATTTGTATTAATATTAAGCTAGAAGAGAGAATGGAAGCGCGGTTCATCATCATATTAGCTTTTCTGACCAGCATCGATAAACGATTGTACATGGTCTAGTGGAGTTGTTATCATTTAATACTTTTCTTTTTATTCCACATTTAACTCTTCAACATACTATATTTAATTCGTATAGTATACTTAAAATCTGGTCCTTTCTACACACGTATTACTACAAAAGCTTCTTACTCAAACTCAATAACTCTTTTGTCATCTTGCTCTAAATTACGCTTATTCTTAAATTTTAGCATTTTCATTGTTTGCTACTCTTAGAATATTGTTAGATACTTTAGCAATTGTCTAAAATTATTGCGAAATTCATCACAGTTATGATTATGCAGTATCTCCACCTCAACCTCAATGATTTCTTTGATCATTTCTTAGGTTCATCTATACTTCACATGATATAAAAAAGTTGTCCACCTGTATTTAAGCATGAAACATAAATAATACTTTACACAGCTCCAGTAAAAAATTTTGATATATTAGAAGATTTTTAGCATTTATTTTATCATTAGAAGATGATAAGTTAGTAAAGATCAAAATTACAATTTTATTCACCTTTGCAGTAATTTTAAAACTCGACCGACGTGAATACTATTCCTTGGTCAAAAATAATCCTTTTCAAGTTATCAAAATTAACTGATTTACTAACTGAATATTTATTTCAGTCGCATTCATTAGATAAAATCAAATATATTTAGTACAATCATTCACTGCTGCCGGAACATCTCAAAGTGCTCTACTTTATCAAAAAAAACAAAAAAGATACTACTCATAACACTGACAAATCATCAAAAATCTCATAGCTAAATGTATTTCAGTAATAATATTATGATTCATGTCTCTGTATACAACGGTTTACTTATATTCAGTAACACCATGTGTCTATTTTCATTACCTTTCATTTTTTCCAGCGTCATTAAACTATTTTTGAACCACTATGTACATAAAATTCAGATTTCTGATGATAATATCTATATGTTGTATACATATATCCCTTTAAATCAACAAGTGAACAAATATATGCTGCTCCTCGTTTTGATCTTTAGGGCATCCGGATACTCAGTTATTCATTTTGCCAAAAACCAGTCTCTTTTAAATTTACTATATCAATTATGAATTGGTGTCTCAGATGAGTTTTCTTCGCCAAATGCATTTGTAAGCCGATCTTCATACTGATAAAGCATTTACAATTTAAAATTGTAAAAAATCATAACCCGTAAATGTTCTCTAGTCAAAGCCGTTTTTGGATGAACACAAAATCCTTAAGTGATGGTAATGAGAAGACATTCTAAAAATATTCAATGTTATCTTCGTATTACATTTCATTGCATCAGAAACTTCATGGAAATAATTTTTATAATCGAAAGATATTTGTAATTACTTAACTCATGACTACTATATGTATAATCGAATAAATTAAATTAGACACATAAAAAGAAAATCGTATATTTTAGCAAAGTATGAAAGGAAGTATTATTTTCATATGAGTTTGCTTTCATGAACTATGAAAACGTTAATCGACACAATATGCATTATTGGAGCAATATAGAATTATTAGCGATAAACTTATTGATTTCTATTTTACTGTAGGTACTTTGAACAAACAAAATATCATCATTTTTGTACAACACAAACTACCAACGCTGCTTCAGAACAATTAATTACTTAGACATTCTACTATACATATTCTATCAGCACAGCGATTACTATAAGCGTTATTGAATTTGAGTGCAAAAATAGTGTGCTGAAATTTTAATGATCGATGGTTCGGTAGAGGTGGTCTTTGTGGAGTTCTTTAAAAGATAACATTTATCAAAGAGTAAAGATATGATAAAGCGAATCGGGTATGCTTGCATTCAAATTAAAAAAATATATTTTGAAGCTCTATACAAGCATTTGAAAAACGAACCAGTAGTACATGGAAGTCAAAAGTTTAAATTTCGAGAACTTATTCTAAATGAATAGTAAAACAGTAATAGGACTCATTAAAAGCAAACAACATAATGGTGAGAACAAAATTCATTCATCTACAACAAATATCTTAGAGAAATCAGAATATTAATACGTATATATCATTGTATTCGGATTAGCCTAAATATGGTTATCCGGTAAAATTCAATACGCCCAGCATTCGTAACTGCCTTTCATGTAGTTATTGATTTTTGTAATTACAGCATCATATGTTATAAATTGAAACACGTTTTCAAATCATGTTGATAGTTTTTATCATAAAATCTGAATTTGCAATAAAATATTTTTTGAAATATTCCATTTCTTGATTCAAATAAACCACTCTATGTAGTGAAATATAATTGTATAATTTTGCTTCAAATGCTATGTCATCAACATAGTCAATTGATATCTGTAGAAAAAATGTGCTTTATCTCTAATATTGAGATTAAATTATGTTATGACCTTTTTTTAGTTAAAAACGCGGAAACGAATGAATGTTATTTAGATATAGAATAGCAGAAATTTAGAACTGAGTGACAGTGAAGACGTACTTGATTTTCAAGTATTAAAAGATAATTTAGAGGATAATGCTAATTATGATTTTGATAGTTCAAGCAATGGTAGTGAAATTATGCCACCAAAGAAACGAAAAATGAGACTTATTAAAAGTGATAGCAAAAATGCTGTAGAAGATTTAGACGAATGGCGTAATGTTACAAAAAATTAGATATTCTAGAAAAAATACATTTTATTCTATCATCAAACATTATTGATCTACAAGTTCATTCATGTATATAATCGATACAATATTTTAAATTGTTTTGCATGGATGAATTAATAAATAAAATTATAAAAGAAACCAACAATTATTCAGAAAATGTTCAGTTGTAGAATTAAGTTATCATCAATACGAATTCGATACCTCTGGTAAATATGCAAGAATACTGGTCGATTAAGAGCAATAGTAGGGTCCCTTTCTTTAGTAACATATTTACCAGGAAAAAAGTTTGTCAGATATTCTGGATGTTGCATTTGAAAATACCTGATCCTGTAAAAAATTATACCATAAATGGTATATAATGAAACACTAATTTTTTGAAATATAAAATTCAAAATTTCCAGAATATTTTATACCCGAGCAAAATATTTTCGTTGATGAATATGTCGTAAAATTTGTCTTAAATAACTAATTAATTAATTAATAATTAAATAATTAATTTATGTTTAACGTTGAAAAAAATATCTCTTATCACATACAGTCTCTCAATAAACCGACCAAGTATTCACATATACAGGATATATATGGGAACATCACTTTCATATTATGGGAACATCATTCTCATGTTATGGAAATATCGTTTCCGAACACCTACTAACGCCAGGTTTACTGGACAGCATTAAAATTACCTTGTATCTCTACCAACAATTATTGAATTCAGTAACTATCACAAAAAGATATCACATGCAAATCGACAGGTATAACATCAGTGCATCCTTAACTAAAGAATGAAGAAAAATGAGTATCCACATGATGGGTACCATCATGCAAAAAGCAGATAAAGTGTTCTAGCATCTCTGAGCAAAGTTAAATTTTAAGGAAAAAAGGTTCTTATGTACAAAAAGAAAGCATACAATGCTTGGGAAAATAAAAGAATAGTGTCGTAATTGAGCACATGTGTAATGATTTTTTTTTATTTATTTAATTTTATTTATTAATTTCGATTTTATATTTTAACAAATCAATTTCATAATAGATTATAGAATTATATCGAGAGAGATTTATACATAATTAAATTAACAATTTGTTTTCGATCTTCAAGATAATGGAATTGATCAACACGATTCACTTTAATTAGTATGGCGAAAATAATCAATAAAAATGATATTTCATTAAATCAAATTTCATCAAATATCTAAACAATTATATGTATATATTGCTATGAATTCTTTAATACAGTAATTAGACATATTCGTTATTCACTAAATTGTAATTTCAAGAAACGATTCTTCACTCATAATCTCGCATATAATAAGCATCAATAACAACGTTTCTTTTATAAAAACAAATAGAACAATAATAATAGTAATGATACCAAATTTGTGTAAATTTATATCAATTCCGCATTTTTACATTTATTCACGGTCATTATTCTTCAAATCACGTTCAGATTATACCTCAGTTGTTAACTTCAGTATTTAATTTGTTTGAGGCCAATTGTAAATTTTTCTCCAACACTTCTAAATAACACTCCAGATCTCATCAATTATTTGGCATAAAAGTATAAAATATTAAGCAATCACGTAACTATTCCAAACTGCAAGATATATCTTTTAACGACTTTTGATTCAATGAGTTTTACATTTCGAAAATTGTGCGTTCGCTCGGTGTTGCCACACTCGCGTTTATCGTCGCGCTTTCGTTTATCGTCACGCTCTCGACGATCACGTGCTCAAATCAGAGTCGGAGCGACTTACGGTTGCTTTCGTTACAAATGACATAATACCAGAATGATAACCACTAAAACATTTATAGAAAATCGTACAGTAGGAGTGATAGAAAACCCAAATTATAATTGTCAAATACACACGGTCGATGTGCGTTGTTGATCAAGCTGATCAGTATGCATCCAGTTATCGTTTTTTGAGGGAATTAATTAAGGGTGGCAGTAATCGTTTTTCTGCGAAGTAAAGGTGTCAATAATAAATTCATATATTCTCTATAAATTTGTACAGCACAATAAAAATGAGAAAGTGTTGAAGCATTTTGCATATCGAAAATTTAAGTTGGTGAACTCGTAGAAGATTTTCATGAGGGTAGAACAAGAGTTTCTATATTCACTTCTGAGACACGACCAAATGGAAAACTTTACACAATGAAGACAGGTAGAAAGAAATACTGCATTTTGTGTTCAAAAAGATAAGATAAGCATGACAGACGTTAAACTAGTGATTTGTGTGACATTTGCTCATGTAAATTAAGAATGCTCATAGGGAATTGTGTCCAATGATATCATAAGATGGTGAATTACAAAATTCCAAAGATATCTTTCATTCACAAGAAAAATGTACACAAGTATAATATAAATAAAATTAAAAACGTTTAAAAGCACGTATAATTTTTTCCACACAAAATAAGACTTTCCTCAGATGCCCACTTGTAAAAATGTTCTGGAATTACTAGTAAGCAGTGGTATGAAAACGCGTGTAGCACTAAGAGTTCAGCTTTTATTTAGTTTCTTTTCTGTTTATTTTTATTCTTCATTGTCAAATATATATTATAATAATTAAATTCACCATACAATTAAGTTAATATTATTCAAAACACTAATTTTATTATTAAACGGAATCTCTTTCTGCAAATATTCTAAATGGAAATTTTATTTATAATTTATAAAGCGATTTCATACAAGACAACAAAATTTGTTAAAAGTGCATATACAT
Organism: Axea sp. ZL-2020; assembly: GCA_022817665.1. Taxonomy (NCBI): domain Eukaryota; kingdom Metazoa; phylum Arthropoda; class Insecta; order Hymenoptera; family Scelionidae; genus Axea; species Axea sp. ZL-2020. Next base: position 8,735 of record JABFOX010001744.1, read on the forward strand.
TATACAATTTTTATGTATAAATAACAGTATATCTCGATATTATGATGCTAAATGGTAAATTTATTTTGTATAACTTGCGACTTCAACATAATTAGAACGTAATTAATACAATAAACTAAACATATTTGGTGACGTAGAATCCGAATTTACAATGAAAAATCCCATTTAAAATGTTAAAGATGCTCCCTGTTCAAACCTACGGAGATGGTCGGTAATTTTCACACAGGTAGATATTCCAAGTGAAAATATTACAGATTAATTTGGAACATTTTTGTCATATTATGCTTATATCTGAAAATATTCAGGTTTGTCAACTTAAAATAAGTACTTTATAGATATGTAAAAAAACATATATTTCTTTAATTTTGAATTTGTTGGTTACTCGGGAAACGACAAATAAACATGAATGACTTCAGAGAGTAAAAAAGAAAGACCTAAAAAAAGTGATATGAAAATTAGTTTAAAAGAAAGATATTAATTATTATAAAATAATTTAAATAAATGCTTATTGGAAATAAAAAGGAAAGAACAACAACGATGATAAACATCAATGATGTTTCTTTATGTTACAAGTAGATTAATATAATTAATTTATAAATAATTGTAAATAATGCATATAGATTTTATTAGAAAAATAAATAATATTTTATGTTACAGAAATTCAGTTTAGTTTATTTGTCCGGCGTAAATAAATTATACTCAGAATATAAAACATTATATATATTTAATATTTTCACATGATTAATTATAATTCTCAAATTATAAACTATGATTTTTTGGAATTAATTTTTTACGAAATGATTTTACGAAAATAAATTACTAGGACCATGAACTGCACAATATGATTGTTGTATATAAGTACAATGTCTTTGTCTAAATGTACATTCCATAAAAATGAAAATATATAATTAAAATAATTTGTTAGTAAATTTGCTGGTTTAAATACATCATTTAATGACGACTTTAGGTTATACAATTCATTGTATTTATTAAATACTTAATAATATTATACATCGAGTAAGAATTTTAGTTAAGAAATACTTATTACTCTTTCTTAATAAAATTTAATATTATTAAAAAACATTCAAACATGCAGAAAAAATAATAACTTCATACAAGTCTTATCCTGATATATTAATGAATTGCACGAATCACAAAGGCATATTAATCTTCAATAATAAATGAAAATTACAGTGCATTACATGTTTTGTTTTATAGCATAAAACATTACATTTTAATTAGCGACTGATTACATTTAGATCGATTGAGGTATTTAAGTTAAACTCTTCAATTATAAAATGAATGATAGTTAGTTTTGAATACATTGCAATCAAACAGACGACAAATATAATTATATTATGATATTTGGTTTAATATGCACCTTACGTAGATAGAGTAGGATTTTCTGGGATAAACAATTTAGCGAATATTGAATTACCATTTCTGTCTTTCAGTTTTCTACAGAATTCAGAGCAACGTAAAATAATTAGCTGGGAGATCGATTATATTTATATAATTGAATTTTTCTATTTATGTAAAAATATGTTGTTTAACATATCAATTTGGCTTTAAAAACGAATCACAGAAACTCATTTACCAACCGCAGACATTTTCTCGGATCACAAATATTCCTAGAAATTACAACTGTGTAGTAAAAAGCACTTTTGAATGCAGTGTAGCATTTTTAAATGTATTATCTGTAACATTCGTATAAGTTTAATATGAATTAAACTTAGCGTTCATACAATTAAAATATTCAATAGCACAATTAGAAAAGTAAACAATGCAACAATCGATAAATTATCAGTAACTTTGTTTCGTAATGTTACATTGATTACTGAACCACCTGTAATTATAATATTGATTTTGTTTTTCTATGTATAGAATTCAATTTGCGTAATTTACTGTGAAATGAAAGAGTGAAATAAATTTCTCAGTAAATACTCTTCCTACAAAGTTGTTGTTGCACCTGCGAGAATCGAAACATTGCCTCGTTAAACAAACAATTCCGAACAACACGAAATTATTCGTTTACGAGTAACACGAATAAAATCTTCTGGTCTGATGTAAATTACAGAAGTAAACCCCTAGCATGAATCGGACACCTATTTCACATTTATTTTTAATCTAGATAACACTTTGACATTCAAATTGTCGAAATTCAACTTCATTATGCTCAATAAATTACATTAATATCATAAGGTTATTTAATGACACTGCAATATCACGTTTTTTAAATATTTAGATCTACGTAATTTCATTTAAATCTGTGAAAAGAAGAAAAAAGTTAAGGCAAGTTTCTTACGTGTAAACAAACAAAATTTTATTTCTTTCGATCAATGTCAACGAGATAAAAGTAAAAGAAAGAACTCGTTTTGCAATGTAAATTTCTCAGACAGCTGAACAATTGGAAACTTTTACGTGGTTTTCCCGATTTTTTATCGAAATACTTCGAAAATATCGACCGGGTATTTTGGACAAATATTTTTTATTTTATTTTTTTGCTTTCTTGTTTGTTACTTTTTTAATGAGGTCATTAGTTACACAAGTTGTTTATTACGAAATTTCATAAGGATAATTTCCGAAATAAGAATCTTTCGATAAACTTTTTTCCGACCTGTACTGCAAGTGATAACTTTCAAAAATCAGAAACTCCACAACTGCGTATATATCATTATTTATCATTTTCTTTCTCCGCTACCCATCAATAAGAAAAGGTGTTGAGAAAATGGATCGTTTGTTATGCAAAAAAAATTTTATATGAACAATATTTAATGTTCGTGTTTTTATGAGTACTAGTTTATACGTAGTTATTGTGCTTGACTATTTCATTGTCTTCTTGTGGGGAAAGTGAATGCAAGCACCCACTTCGGAGAATAGCATCGAACATTTGACTCGACTATAGTCCATGAATGCTATCAAATGTATTAGTGGGCCGACTCTGACGCAGCGATATTTCCTAATGACGAAATTAATGGTCATCGTTTCACGGATACGAATAATGTCCATTTATCTTCATAACCGAAAAAAGCGTCACCTTAAAAAAGTTAGCATAAATCGAACGAACGAACATATCGTATTCCACTATTATCAGGTTTCGCGCAGCGGGAAAAATCAATCCAACCAATATCATTAATCGTTTCTCTTACAGTCAAAAATATAATGCGACCAAATGTATCAAACGAATAATAAATTGCAACGATTTATTCGGCACCAGAGAACAGACAAAACCAACCAATGTTTTAATTTAAAGCCACCAAAGTGTTAAATGCTGAAATCGTTCAATTATAATTCAGCACGAGGCACGATATTATTTTTTATTCAAATTAACATAGCATTATGTGAATTAATCGTTCGAAGCAATGAATGAGGAATTTAAATTCTAGAGTATTACCTTCGATATTTAATCGGCGTTTCGAACTTTAATTTCATTTGGAGCGTTAATTTCAAATCGTATTATTTACATTGAAAAGACATGTTTACCAACGTTCATTAAGAATTGTAAACGTGAAAAAAGCTTTAACAAAATGAAGGCAAGTTGAAACTAGCAAAACTTGTAAAAGCATTCTACTATAAATTAATATTTCCAGATACGTGTTCCTTTAATAATGTTAATTTTATTCAAATAATATGTAAGAGGAATTTACAAACTTAAAATTTTTTTTATCTTTATTAAGAGAAAATGTATATTTTAAAATTTATATTGCCGGAGGGAA
>JABFOX010001745.1:0-12449 GCA_022817665.1 Axea sp. ZL-2020
ATCATCAAAATGTTTACTGCAGTTATATTTTGAATTCATTTGTATTAATACTCCTGTAAGTACTACGTCTGTTTAGATGATGTTTTTAAACAAGTTGCACTTTTTAGCGCTGTATAAGTTGACTTAACGTTAAACAAATAAAAATAGCAGATGTTTGGCTTAACATTAAATCAAATTTTAAAAAAGTACAGTTGGTGAAATCTACCGGCAAGATGGTTTCTGAGTCCAAGGATGAATTTCTCGTTTGGGTAGCGGAATTGCTTTATAACTCAAGTTATGAATAGTTTCCGTATTCATCGGTTCTGTAGGAGGATGATATGTGTTTGATTTAAAACTCTTTGTTTTTTGTACAAATGCTGGTTTCATGTAAGACAAATTCGTTGTGGTGAGACTCTCTAGGGGACTCGAACTTTTTTGAATTTGTTCACATGGAATAATTTTGTCACGCATTTTTGAATATTTTTTAACAAAATCTTGACGGAATGTTGTTGTTGATTGTATTGGACCACGATTTATTAAAATCCTAAATATGTGATTTAAAAAATAAAAGTTCGATAAATTTTATGATTCAAGAGTATTTTCTCGAAAATTATTATTTAATAGTACTTAAAAATAATTTAATCAAATTAATTAATAAAATTATTATTTATCAATAAGAATAATTTAATGTTAAAACCTTCTTTTAGGTAAAATAATTTTTGGTTTAATAACATTCCACACTGGAATGTAACTCATTTTATTTGTAGTATTCTCAGCAAACTTCTCGTTTTCCATTTTGAAGCAATTGGTTGGAAGAATAGGTTTAGTTGGTACGAATCCATTTCCTTTTATGTAGGATAAATGGTATGTTGTATTAGTTTCAAATGAATTTAATGGAGGATAGTATTTCCTCTGTGGAGCAAACGATTTTCCTCGTGGAGGTTGTATATATTTTTTCTGTATTTAAAAAATAACGAAAATATAATTTTAAATGATTTACTAGAACCTAAAATTTGAGAATTAATCTTACTTTGGAAGTTCTTGTGCTATTTGGTCGATAAATTGGCTTGCAATTTGTTTTAATCACACTTGTTTCAACCACTTCCATATTTCAACATTATTTTTTTACTGTTTTGAGGAAAATAATGAGGTTTATAAAATATTTATATACATAAATATATAAAATGTTTAGGTATAAGTAAAAAATACGTTTAAATGCTTTTTACATAATTGGCAACTGTCAAATTATTAAATGTATTCACAGTGACACTTGAACAATTTTTTGACGTTTTACAAACTTTGAAGTTTTTATAATTTTAAAAATTAAAAATAATCGAAGTTTTATAGTATTCTGTTTTTAAAATGGGATTTAAAAAATTTGTATTAGTTTTCATACATTTTTAGTCTAATAATAAAATTAAATTAAATATATTGTTTATCTTTTATATATTCATTTTATGTTATATTTATTTGAAAATATGTCATTTTTTTACGAAATATTTCATAGTTAATCATTTATTCCGATTTTTTAAAAATAATTTTCAGTTTTTAATTATTTTTTTTTGTATTTTGAACAAGAATAATTTGTGCATGAAAATTATATAAATTTATTGTTAAAAAAGTTTTCATAATAAATTATATGTTCAAACGTATTAGAAGTTAAATTTAATGATAATTAAAATTTTTTATCCAGATTATATGTGCTTTTATAGATTTAAATATAATACATTTTTATATTTAATTCTAATTTTCAGTTATTTCAGATAAAAAAGATTTGTAATAAAAAAATTGCTTTTTTTGGTTTTTTGATTTATATCTATACTTTGATATATGCCTATAGATAATGCTGCTATAATAATTGAGCAATCTTTAAAGTGGAATAGAAAGCAGTACTTTCTATCTTTTCCCTTTGATATCTGCATATTTTGTTTTGCATACAATAATTTGTAACAAATCATTGATACAAAAAGTATAAATACGGAAATTGTCTTTAAATATAACAGTTTAATTAAAATACATTAAATTAATGAAGTAATTGTTTAATGCAAAACTTAATCTAAAAAATTGTACTAAATATCCCAATAAATAAAAAATTTTTCAACAGTGAGACTATCATTTTCGATTTCAACGCTGCTTTTCATTTCATCTCAAATTATTGTATAAGATACAATTACTTTTATTCACCCGTGCATCATTTAAAAAATATATAAGATTCGTATTTACAAGTCGTATATACAAGTTGTTTTATTAGGTTTATAAGAATGTTTAAAAACTTGCATCTTTACTGATGTAGCCATTCGCCGATATCTTTATTCTACCGAGATAAAGAAAAAATCAGTTTAAGTTATGTATTTTCATAAATGTTACGGATGCCAAATGCTTCCTGATCATTGCGGTACAAAAAGCAATCAGAACTATGAAGATTTTTTAATAGATGATTTAATGGAATGATGCACTAGTGAAAACGATTTTGATACGATTTTCTTAAGTTTCTAAGTATAAAGAATGAACCTTGTATGGACCAGGCATCGCTAATGACACGAAGGTATTGGATAAAAAAATAATTACATACAGAGTTTTAAACGTATCTTTCACATTTATTCACACATGTCAAAAATCAGTCATAATTGTTTTTAATTATTTTTATTGGACAAATGATTAAATTATCAAATAAAAGCTCATACTTTTTATTAGAGGATGCGCATCAGATTAGAAGTAAATATTAAAAATAAATATCTTTTAAGGAAATAATTTTTGTATTTTTTCAATTACATTTAGATTTATCTTCTAATAATTTTACCATTTCTCAAATAAAAAGCTATACAGACTATTTTTTGTACTTTGCAGATGACATTTTATGAACAGGGAAATAAATTCTGTGCAGCTATCCATAGAAGGTAACTTATTTTATTTCTTGTTTCTTTACTGAAAATATTTTATATTTTAAATATTAATAAATAATAAGTAAATGATTGGAAGTGATATACTTTTATTTTAAAAGCAATGCGATGATTTAAAAAACGAAAATTTTCAGTAAGAAATAATAGAACATGTCTCTTTAAATCATAAATAAAATGTTACACATTTTAAAAAATGGTTTATTTAAAAATTTTGATGAAAATACACACTTTATTTTAAAAACAAAATAACGAGTGTGGTATAAATAAGTCGATATTTCATTAACCTTAATTCAAAAATAGTTTTATTTAAACTTTTGTTTTGACAAATATTTTAGTCATGTATATTACTAAAAACTTAAGATCTGAGATTATAATAAATAACAGAAAATCATGTAAAAGACAAGTTTACTAATGTCCACGTGTATATACAAAAGCACTGACACTACTTCAGTAAGTACGCGGAATTAATACACAAAACGTTTTACCATCTTAACAAAAAGATTATTAAATAACATTAAATATATATATATATTTTTTTTTATTTATCATCTATTCAGTTTGTTTTAATTTAAATGTACAATTCAAAATTTGCATCAAATGCTTCTTTTCGAAGGCACTAAAACAATTAAAATTATTTTGGAATGCAACGAAACAAAATTTTTAGTCAGAATTAAATTGACACAAGCACTTTCAAATACTGAAAAGAAACTTGCATAAAAATATGTACAATGATTTTGGCAAATGCCGTTCAAATCTTTTTGAATAAAATGACAATTCTTTTTGTAACCGAATTACACCTATGGTATTTGTATGAAGAAAGAAGCTAATTTTAAGTGTATATATTTACTGTATATAATATAATTAGCACATATAATGTTTATAATTCAACCGAAAAAGATTGGATCACTTTTTAATTGTATTTTTTACATAAGTAATAGATGGCCTATTAAAAAATAGAATTGATAACAGAAAATTATGGAATCCAACAAATCGAAGATTGTTAGAAAAGTTTGCAAGTGGAAGTTCGCTTCATACGATTTCTCATCCTTAGTTACTCTAACACCAGGAAAAGAACGGACTCTTGTTTTGGAAGCGCTGAGTAAACGTATCCGAGAATGAAAATAACCTTGTTGTTCCCGTGCCTTTAGCTCTGAAACATCGAAAATATTCATTATTACTGTTTTATTGATAATACAATGTTTTCATAATTCCATACATTTAAATTCTGATTCGTCTAACTCATCCAGACGAAAATTCCAATTCTTTTGGTCACAAATATATTTTTTAATAGTACATTATATAATTTAAATACTGTAAAAATATTTCTTATAAAATTGTAATGACTTATTCTATCAGTTAATCTTAGTCAATTAATTTAAATAATACATATTTTTTACTCACTTCTCTACAATAACAGCTGGCATTTGCACTAACTGAACGGGACTCTTCGCGTCTTTTAATGCCTGTTGTAAATTTAGTATTTGTCCCCGCATTACACTCATTTGTCGATCAAAATTGTGTTTATCGAAACCTTTGTCTTGCTGTTTATAATTATAATACTAATATTATTTTTTCTTTTTATTATTATATTATAATAAAAGATTTTGATATAAAATTAAATTAAATAATCAGAATATCGAAAATATAAAAATGATGTTATAAAATTAAGTATTGAAAAGTTTTAATTAAATTTTGTTTTTAACATACCCGAAAAAGTTGATATAAATCATCACAAAGATCTTGTATAAAATTTTGATCCGAAAGTTGAGGTAAAACAAGTTCTCTTGTGGTGTCAGAAAAAGGTTGTTTAGCTTGACTGAGCCAAGCCCAATGATAAGGATATGCTCTCCACGAATCTGGATGCTTAAAAGGGAAAGCTAAACCATTATCTATAGCAGCTATCTTCACTTCGTTGCCAGTTTTATCGTATTTGATAAGCCAGTTATCATTACCTAAAATAATATGCTTATTTAAACTTTTACAAATACAAAAAAGTAGGTAAAAGTTGTTCATGTATCGAATTTCAGAAATGTATGTTTATTAATTATTTTTAAATTCAACACATGTAATATTTATTTTATAAATATTTAGATAAAAATGTTACACTTTAGTTAAATTATAAGATTTTTACGGTTCTTTCTTTGCTTAATTTAATATGATACAAAAATAAAGTAGATAAGAATTCATTTATTAAAAAATATAGATCAAATTAAACTATGTAATATTAAAATATAAAATATATATTTTTATTTATTACTTTGAAAAGTTTGTTTTCAGGGTGAAGATGGTAATTTTTCTTTTATGTAAATAAATTTACAGAGAACATTATGTTGATCTATGCCTTTGGTAACATTATTATATATAACAATACATGTTTATCTTTAAATGAATAAATCTTATAATAAGTGAATTTACAACTTTTGTAATAATTCTTTTAATAAATTTAATCTGAATTATATATTTTTAAAAAAGATATCTGTTTAAAGAAATCTAACGATATGTTTTACTTTTCATGTTTTTTATTACTGAAACATATTTTTCCTTTCATAATAAAAAAAACTACAAAAATAGAATAGATCACCCAAACAATTATAACAACAGCATAAATTAAATAATTTTAGTAATATTATTTCTGCTTCTTAAGTAGAGTTTTAAAGAAAAAAATGTTTATATTTAAAGCTCACTAATTATCACCAAAAGTAAATTTATTATGTGAAGTTAATTATCTTAATTATTACTTATACTTATGAGATATTGTTTTCGTCATCCAAAATTATTTTGTAGTGTAGCTTATACAATAAGCATTAAACAAAAGTGTCATTAACATATACAAAAAACATTCATTATTAGCAGCAATTCATTGAGAGCAGCAAATAAATTATATATAATAACCTTATTCGAGGTTTATTACTTAATTATTTAAATTTGAATATACTTAATAAAAGATAAAATTAAGACAAAAAATCAATTGTAAAAAAGAATATAAAAGAATCAATGAAACTAATACATTTTAAAATAGTATTTTCTTTAAATTTATTGAATTTTCAAAAATCAATATTGAATATTATTTACTATATTTCAAAATTAATAAACAATGTGCAAATATTTATTTGCTTTAGCGTATTAGTAAAATGATTAAAATGTATTTTAAGCAAAGAGTTAAAAAACTATTTGATCGTTTTGTAAATAATAAATTTAGTTTAAAAATTATGATTGTCACAGATGTTTTATATGAAATTCTTAATTTTTTCATCAATTTATTACTTTTAATAGTTCAATAAAATATTTGTCGTATCTGTAGGAATTCAAAAAAATGCATAGTAACTTATCATTACCACCATTATTATTGCAACTGTGTTTTTAAATTTAAAAATAAGATTAGAATTAAAAAAAATTTGTTAGAACATACAACAAAGTATATAAAAGTTTAAAACCAATATCATATAATCTATAAATGACTAATAATAAATAAAACAAAAATTTCAGATATATTAACAGAAAATTTACAAAAAAAGGTATCATGCATACCTTTACCCATTGAAAAAAATTTAATTTTTTTACTTGATTTCAGTTTTATCATATAAACAACTATAATTAATTTATGAATTATTAGTATTTTATACATACAGAAAATTAATCAAAATTACCTCTGTCTGTATTTCTAATGATGTAATCCAAAATGACTAGACGCTCAAACAACAGTTGGAACTGTTCGGCAAGTTTGGGTGGAGGAGGTTCACTTTCCCATCGTCTCAACCAGTAATCAGCGTCTTTGTAACCATCGACGAAAACTTGAAAGGAGCCCACCTTGGGTGGTAACCCAATGCGATTGAAGTGCGAACCCACCGCTGGGAACTGATACATGATCGCTTGTTTCATTCTCGCCTTTTCACGGTCCAGCCGCGGATAGTTGAACGTTTTGCTCACAAGCTTGACGACCCTCGTGTTGGGTACTATCCCAAGTCCCAGTTTACGATCAACTAAACTCGCGCCTGCTTCGCTGAGGTAACCCTGATTGGGAATCAAACAACTGCGACCAAAACAACAAGGACAACACAACTTGTGCATCCATTTCGTCCACTTTGGGTTCAGTCTACCATACGGTTCCTCATCTTTTGGCTTAAATACTCCTATTATTTTCTGAAAATTATTCGTAATAAATTTAAATGAATTACAATTTAATATTTACGTACTGCAAAGTTAATTAAATATTTAAATAATATAAGAAAGTGTTTTTAGACATACCCCTGCTGTGTTTTTGACAAAGTAACTTCCACTGGAACCTTGGTATATTCTCTCGGGATATATTTCATTATCTATAGCGCATTCCGCTTGCCATATGAGTTCCGAAAACGGTGGATCGTCTGGAAAAAGGATATCATCAGACAAGTGAATTGTTAGAAACTGATCAGCGCGGGATAAATATAATATATGTGAAGCAAAATCATATTGAGAAGTTTTTTCGTTAATGTACATGCCGTTCGAAGTACATTGAAAATGCTAATTTTCTGGCCACGTATAATGTTAATGCTTATATACAATAAAGATAACCGCGTACGTGCATAAAACCTTTTACGAAACAGGTTCTTAAAGATATAAATGTTTTCGTGTTGCATTTTTTCAACGTTGAATGTAATTATTTAGTATCGGTTGTTATTAATTCACAAATGAACGTTTCGTTGTAAGAAAGCTGCAACAACACTGTCAAGTATTATTTCAGTTTTAAACAAACTTCAAAATTATTGTTTTGTAAGAATGTCCTTTGTTCTTTTAGTTTTATTTTTTAAATGGTCTTAAAGTATTGATAATATTGATTAGTTTTTTAATATTATAATAATGGTGTTTTTTAACTGTGGCTTGCATATTAATTTAAAATTTTTTTTTTATTGAACTAGAGTAAGAGTTTTATATTACAAAATGAATTGAAAGTAGAAACAATCATTGTTAATATGTATTCAATAATTAATTTTAATAAAAATATATTCATTTTTTAATAGTTTTTAAACGCACTTTCTAAACATACTGGAATTAAATATTATTTATTGAATTACTTATATGGGAATACAATTTTTAAATATTAAATGATACAGCATAAAATTATAAACGTACATATAATAAATACAGTCTATTTACTGCTGCAGGACAATTAAACATACGAAGTATTTTTACCATTATATACCATAAGTCATCAAATATATAATAAAATAGTAAGCATACCATACTTTATGTCTTTGTTATTATTTATAGTAATACTAAATTGCTTTATATTATGAATTATATATAATTTCATTGATTTTTATAAATTGGAATTATTTAATTATTTTCCTTAATTTTGTATGCTGTGATGTCAGTTTAATAATAACATATATATATTCTTAAAATTATTAGTTACATAAACATCATGTACCATGTACTTATAAAATTTTCATATTCTTACATCTGATCCAATCTAAAATGTATATATATAGAATAAATTTGTTTTTGTTTCATATTGTATATTTTTATTAATATTAATAATATGATTATTATTATTTCATTATTATTAATAACTATTTAATTATTAAAGTAATAATAAAATATAATAAAATAATGCATATTAATAAGGACTATTATAAAGTAAAACATATAGGAATTATAATTATAACTATTAAATTTGTTAATAATGTAATTTAAATAGTTTATATTTTTTAATTGAAAATATAATTTAATTCAATACAATTTCATTTACCATAATATGTATTGTATATTTGATTACATTTTGTTAAAATTATTAACACAATTTGTAATAATTTCACTATTATCCAGTTGAGTTGTGCAACGTATAGCAGTGTAATATGTTGCTCAGATTTTTTCAATCCGGATTAATCTACAAACATTAGACAGGTGTTGGCATGTAATATCATTTATTACAATTGTATTTTATGGTAGTAATTTCCATTATTTAAGGATAATGTTTCACAATAAAAAATATTGCATTTAATTAGTCATTTGTTTTATGTACAAAATTTTATATATATCTGTACAATGTAATTTATAAAAACTGATTTAATATGTACTAAAATATACAAATTCACACAGAAAAAAAAAGTGTATAATATACTGTTCCATCCATGATGTGATACATCTACATCCGGCTTCAAGTAATGAATCCTTATTAAAAAGTATTGAATTTCATTTAGAATATTAGAGCGTATATTTTATAACTCAGACCTTTATGAGATATGAAATATTATGATATTGACAATAAAAAATATGTTATAATGTATAAAATAATATCCCAAAGATTTATTTCGAATATTTACCAATTATTTAACAACAACAACAATAATAATAATTTAATAAATATATGTGTAATCAATAACTGAATTTGAATAATAAATTAGTTTTGATATATTAAAAATGTAATTTTAAATGTCATGCTCCATTAACCGAATTTATAATAAATTATACTTAATATGTTTATTGCGATAAATAAACATTTTATCAAACATAAATTATCATTCACAACAATAAAAATTGCACATGATAAAAATATAACATTAATTATGAAATATCAAGTTTTTAAAAATACGCTTTGTGTTATTATCAACATGTATTATATTTAAAATAAAAAAATCTTAAAAGTGAACATATAAAAAGTTTTATTTTGTAATCTATTCAGATATAAATTATAATTAATATTTTTTAAATAAAATTTACTTACAAATTATTTACTTTATCTATTTAATTATTCAATTTCAATCTTGCATAAAATTATTGTTAGTGAAAATATTGGGAACAATGTTTATCCTCGATCGGTCTGTTAATTGAATGTCATGCCCCTTCACTCAACTTTGCACAATTAGTATAGGTTTTACTAAACTATTAAAAGAATTAGATGAACATCTAATTTTTAAGTTTATCAAATATGTTTTTATCCTGTTTTTAACTTAAAATACAAATCTTGCATTATTTTAATTTTACTGTTTAATTTGGAATCATTAAAAATCTTAATTTTGCAATATTGATTTAATTAGTTAATTGATGTAGTATAATTATTATTTAAATGAATGAAAGTACATGAAATAACATATCTTATCCAATTTTAAATTTCACAATATTACGTTCACCAAATTTTAAATCATACTTCAACTACTATTCAAAAATATTAATCTTTCATACATAACACATCATAACAGATATCAATAAACTTTTTATAACATGTCAAGCTATATAAGAATTAATAAAATAAATGAAAATTATTTTTACATTTTCAATGTTATTTTTTGCATTAAGATACTTAATAATAGATGCTATTTTAACAAAAATGCTTCAAAATAATAGCAAAAATACATTAGTTTTTATTCTATGACAGTCAATAAGTATGATTCATAAAGCTATACTTATAGTCCGAAAATCTACCTTTTAAAAACTTATTTATCGTGAATGCAATACTCAATGGATAGTTAGGCGGATATAATGTAAATTTAATGAACATAAAATGTCAGTAAACATGATGCTTGAATACACTGTTATATTATAAACGTATGTCATATATTCTTGCCGAGTACTTAGCATATTTTGAGTGACTGAAAATTTGTGACTTACTTCAATGAAACTTTCATTTAACTCGCAAATAGAAAGATGTCACTAATCTTAATTTTCTTTTGGTCATTAACAAGAAGTGCTTAGCACTTGGCAAAAAGTCAACGATGGAATAATGCAACATACGCAAATGAGTCATACCTAAATAATCTTCTTATAATCTGTGCAAAAGACAAAGAAAAAATCTGAACTTTGAAATAAAAACACTTTCTTAATAATGTTGAACTAATGTCATTTTAAACTAAGAAATTATTGGAAACATTTGATGTAATTAAAATAAGAAATTATTAGAATCAGAACAAAAGAAAAATATTAATATTAGGCTATTATTTTAAATAAAATACATAAAATGCATTTTTATAACAGTAGAGTAAAAATAATTAGCCAAATTACTTCGGTCTTATTATTAAGAAAAACAAAACAAAAAATTCAATAAAATGTAATTAGTGGAATAATTTTAAAAATATGTATTTGTTAATTGTTGAATGTTTTATTGAAAGTGATTAACTTTAAACGAAATTTAATTTTGAATTAAAATTAATATTGAAATAAATTTACTATTATATACCAAGTGCTATTTATAGTGCATAATTGTTAAAATTGAAATTCAATACAAATCAGTTAAAATGAATTTTATTATAGATTACATTAATTTTGAAATATGTGAAATAAATTCCAATTAATATTTATATAATTGAAAATACTATACAAATAAATTATATGTGAATAAGCATAATTTTTTTATATAATACAAACATATTTATCAATTAAAAATAATAATAACAAATAATAATAAGTAAAGTAAAAACAACAAATGTGGTAATTAACATTACTTTTCATAACACTACATAAACCAAATGAATTATAATTATATTATTTCATATCAATATAAATTAAATTAAATTGTACTGAATTTTAAAGAGTGCTAAATTGATATTTATGTAAATAAAAAAATATAATTTATAAACCAACTGACTTAACACCTGACCCAGAAAATAGTATAATTGCATTAGTATTGGTACAAAAAAAAAAGTCTGTTTATATAAAAAATAGCTTAAACAAATCCATTTCATACAAAGATCAAACTTTGTTTTTTAAGATGCATAAACATACATAATATATTAGTAAAAAAGAACACAAATTTCCCATCATTGATTTGCAATAAATCATTATCTGATATCCAATTGTGTTTGATTTTATTCTACTACCAAAAACTCTTCAATCTATTAATAACATTTATTGGTTCTGAATATTTCTTTTGACTTACAATAATAATTGTGTATAATATGGAAATGTATAGAAATCATTACTACTACAATTCATTGTGCAAACACAAAGTTTCTTTAATCAATTGAAATTATTCATTTTTACCGCGTAATATTTGAATGACGCAAATTATAAAATAATTAAGGAAATTAATCATAATTGAGAACTTGTAATTATATATCTGCAAAAACTAAACGTGGTTCTTAAACATGTAACTTTTTTTATTCTTTTTTTTTGTTTTGACATTGTTCTCCATTACCTGCAAACCGATTGAATGTGACATCAAACTCCAACCGACTCAGGAGAGGCTGGCTCTCCCGGTCAGTTCCTGGCGACTCAATGGCTATAACGTGTTCTGGGCCCAAGTTAGTAACAAACGCGACGTCGGGGAGAAGGTCAACGTCAACGTGATTGGACGCGGGGTTGGTGTCGCTGGTCAGCTGGCTCTGGTACTCTCGGTAAGGCACGTGCAGCTGCCGCTGTTCTGAGTCGCTCATCACAGCCGTGATCGGCAGTGAAAACAATTCAAGAGCAACAATTGACGTGACGAAGCCAAAACAAACACCCGAGTCGGCCCTATCTGTCGCTCAGCCGCATTATCGCGCCACCTTCATTCACCTGCGTCGCATCGATAATAAAAATAAACGACTGAACGAACGGCTGATGGAGCGATGCTCGTCACCTGTCAATGACGTACGCCAATGGGACGTCGCGCTCCGA
>JABFOX010001746.1:0-12448 GCA_022817665.1 Axea sp. ZL-2020
TCATAAATCGTATTAGTTTCGACTTTAAATTAATTTGGTATATGAATTTTATAGTGAAAACCTGCCAAAAATACAATTTGCATCGAAATCCACGTAAATTTCGACCAGAACAAGGATTACTAATAATATATTCATCGTGAACTTTTAAAATTATGATATCTTGATTACAAATGTTAAATGCAGAACATTTAAAATTTATTAAAGACACATGGCTTGAAAAAAGCAGATTATAACATCATTCGATACAAATTGTCTCCTAATTACCGTATCTTATTAACAATCCCTCTGAACATGGACAAATGAATATACAACTTTTACATAAATACGTATTCACTTATTTCATACATGTAAGTGATTTATCACTAATTCAAATTTAAAGAGGTATATTTTCAAATACAGCCTAACTGATTTTTTCATATTTCAAACGGTAACTATTTCGATCATTTTCAAGAAGCACGTTGTGTAAAATCTCATTATGTACATAAAACACATGTGTTAATTTTTATCAGTGTATTGATAATACCAAATAAAAAATAGTAGACATTATTATTTTTTGCATAATTAAAGAATTTATAATAACACTAACGAAAAATGTTTATACATGTTTTAATTGTCTAAGAAAATGTACAACTGTAATTGCAAAAACAAGCTGTAATGCAGTCAAGTATTATAGTATTATTAGTTTTATATTACATTAGTAATTGAAACACAAACGATTTTTAATATTAATGCAAAAATAGTGCTTTAATAATATTAGAAATAATTGTAGGTATATATATATTTAAGATTACATTGAAATTTATGTTTTATATTGTTTATATATTTATGAAATTGTGGTGTAGAAACGTACAAAATATTATGTTCAGTATTATAAGTTTATACTATTACTTTTGTTTGAGTTAAATTTACAAGAGAAACATTATATTTGTTGTATTTAATTTATTTTATATTTTATCTTTTTTTCTTTAAAAGCAATTATGTTGCAACATATGCGTTTAGTGTTTGAATATCGAGTATCTGAATTGTATACGAAATAAATGTAAGATAAATAATTTTGTACACAAATGTTCGACAGTTTATAAAATTCATTTCATATTTAATGAGTACAAAATGCATCTTAATTTTACGTAAAGCGTATAAAGGTTAAACAAATGTTTTATTTGTAAGAGTTTTCGATAAAGTTTTGGTGTATATTTGATTAAAGGAAATAACATTCATTTTTGTATTTGATTATTATTTAAAAATATTACATGCTACAAAATGCTTTTAATGTATTTCAGCCCACCCATAAACACTTTATATATTTAATTAAAGATAAGTAATTTAATAATCAGAATTAAAAAGTTCATCATTTTCGTAACTGAATTTATATAATATTAAATAATCTTAAATTAAAATTTTACATCTTTACCGTGTCATATGTTTTAGCTTTATCTTCCATTATAAATTATAGATATAATTATATTTAAATAAATCTAAGATTTATCACTTGTTAAATAAATACAATTAAGAATTACCACAATCTAACATGTATAATTGATACAACTGAAATATATTTCATTAATTTAAGTGAAAATTTTCATTCTGACGCGCGAGTGTGTAATAAAATAAAAATGCTATTAAAGAGAATGTGAATTAAAAATAATTTCTTATTATAATTTAATGATTTACATTATAATAATTACATGATGCAATAAGAAAGTTGCGATTTTCTATTTATTGTACATCTTAGAAACTTGTTTTCATATATATTATACGTTGTTATTATTTATTTGTTTTCAATACAAATTATACGAACTTCAATTGTTAGATTATATTTTGAGAATCGAGGTAAATATTATTGTGTTAAGAAAATTTAATGTAACACAAATAAACGATGATGTATGTACCTGAAACAGCTTGATTAACTATAGAAACAATCCTATTATGTAGGGTAAAAAACTACCCCATGTTCTATTTGAAAGACATTGACCCTTACAAGAGGTTCAGACTTGAAAAGTTAAGGTTTCAACAGAGTCAATTGCACAAATTTTTTATTACGTCAGTGCACATTTTACGTTGTTTTCATCAATTTAAAGATAACTTAATATAATAAAATCCAGTACGCTATAAATATTTCAGTTTTAAATAAAATAATTATTTTTGGAGATGCCAATGTGGTATATTACCACCACAATACATGTGTATTTGCCGTTTATTTCTATACCTTAATTATTACTCATTATTATTGCCAATAATATTTATTTATATACTACAAATATATAACACTACAGTTTAACTATAAAACGTATTTAATTTTAAACTTATTAATTGAACTACATAATAAGCATAAAATTATGAAATGTACTTCCAATATGATTACAAGATTTTACAGATTTATTATTTTAAAAATGTAATAATGTTTAGAAATGTAAAATAATAAACCTAACAATTAATTGAACTGCAATAAAAAAATAATCAAAAATAAATATAAATTATCTTTTAATATTTAAATTAGAAATCGACTATAGTGACAGTTTCATTTTTGCCAAGTCGTCAATTTTAACAAAACAAGCGATTTCCTTTAGTGACGTTGGAAAATTGTATTTTCAACAGAAGTGAATTTCAATGGTTTTTTTCTTCCTTTGTGCATTTTTCACATAAATTGAATATATTATCTTTCACTGAAAAATTTATACAGTGATAGCAAGTGCTTCTCGGATACATTGAATTGTAAAATATAACAGTCCTTTAAATAAGTTTCACATTTAGAAACAAGTGTATTCATTTAACAAAATAATATGTAAAATCAAATTACAAATGTTTTTCGTCGAATGAATTTAACATTTATAACGATTACCTATCGTTTAATTGATCATCGTTCGTTTAAAGAGACAAATGCAGATTGAAAGTCACGATAATTGGTTTTCTTGAATGGTTAATAATTACACAATTTTCCGTGTAAGCAATAAAATTAAATGAAATTAAATCATGGCGACCGCTCGTTAACGCATTGAAAATATTTTTCCAGTTATAATTATCTACTATGAAGGTCCTGATGATATCTTAGAATTTTTTCGCTGTTTACACTGGAACCGACAAAACATAAAAGAATATATAAACGGAAATTTAAAATGTGGAACTTCCTTCAATCATATATCGTGAATAAGACCTGTCTAAACTTTTTATTTTAGTTAAGTCAGCTATATTCTTCGTCTATTCAAACACGGTAATTAAATTTATAGAAAATATCTGTAATCAAATATGTCAAACTCTATAAAAGTACTTTTATTTATTTTAATTTTTATACTGATAGACGTATCATGCATGTGATTATTAAGAATTTTGTTAAATAAACAAAAATTTAAATAAAATGACAATATTTTATTAACCTCGACAAATCCCTAATGTCTTATTAAGATATTTATTTTATTTATTTAATTTTTTTAAGCAATATGACATGCATTATGATCAACGTGTGAGTTCTTCTTTTAACTTAAAGTTTAACTTATTCAGCGCATATTAAAAATCACGTATTCGTACTAAGTATGAGTTATTGCATACTTGGTATACGTAAATTTGATGCTAACTTAACATTAATTATTTTTAATTTAATTCGTTAAAATATAGTTACTACTACTTAGTATAAATACTAATACAAGTAATATGATTAATAATAATAGCAACATAATAGAAAAAAAAAAAAAAGAAAATAAAAATAAAGTAAAGCAATTTATATTAATTTAACATTTCACGTATATTTAACAAGAACATGAAATATGTCAACTTTGTACTTAATTTAAAATATGCAATACATTTCTTTTACGGTTTCTTGTCCAATAAACATCCAGGAACTGTACTATTGAAAAAAACATATGCTCATTTAACGTGTGGTATATTAAACGCGACGTATATAATATATTTATATGACCAAAAATTTACATTCCGTAGACATTTGTCAGCCGTGTGTATTTTGCTGGGGATGGTTTGCCTGGAATACTGTATGAAATTTTAACAAATAAGTGCCAAGAATAAGTCCGGTGAATCATTAAATTACAAATTAGCATAATCGTTTTGATAACACAGCATTGTAAATTTAAATAGTCCTGTATCATAAGTCATCCGGAATCATGATACCGAATATGCTTCTAAAGAAATATGTTATAAAAATTAAAACTTGTAAAATGAAATTATATATTCATTCTGTATCATAAGGAAGTAATCATGTCGAAAAAATTAGAATGACTCAGTGGAATTGTGGATGAAAGGCTACTACATTCGAGCATTTTGAAATGCATGTGCTATAGTGGAGTTACCGGGTATTATGATTCCATCGGATTATCGTGTTATATTTTACGATCTAAATCATCTTTCTTATAATCCGTATTATGTACATTTTCATTAGAACGTGTGTTTTAATTGGATTATTGATAACCTTGAATGCCGAAGCGTTATTATACTTTCAAGTGACCCTGTCAAGCTTTAAATCACGCATCATCTTATTTAACTGAGACGGAGTTGGCCTTGATGAATCTTCAACACCTGAAATGTATCTGTTGAAAAACTGTTACTTCTGAAAAGGTAGTTCGCTTTTATTGAACAATTAATTGCCTCAATCAAACAGTGCATGAAAATTAGAGAAATCGCCTCAACGAGTTAATGCTTCTTGGTAGCTTAAGTAACACTTTCAAGCGTAGTTACAGTCAAGTAGCAACTTCTGACTAACTAGAATTTGATACAACTATTTGCAAATGGAATATGTTTATGGAAGTAAAAAAACAGACCTCTTTTTTTTAATGACATCAGGCCTTTTCCGATACGTCTAGGAATAGACAGCGTCTACGTTATTTTAGTCACGTACACATCTCTCGATTCCTCTCCGACTATCTTACTGGTACGTATTATCATAGGACGTTTATTGCTCATAGATTAACGCGTCAAAAGAATTAGTCTATAAAAGCATTCAATTGTTTATAGAAAATTCGGTAAAGTCATCGAGACCAAGATATACACGTAAATGGTTTAAGTAATTGTGTTAAAATATTCTGAATCTTCAAATACGTGATCAATATCAGCATGACATTACATTTTTTAATTATGCTTGACACTTGTGTAATCAGTTAAATACTTGAATGCATAAATGGGGAAAAAGATCCGACTGGGATTTGATAGTTGAATATATAGAACGGCTTTCCCTCAGGATCGAAGTATCGAAAATATACTATACACGAAAGTACAACGTTTCTCAAATAGTTCATTCGGAGTGCAAAATACTGAAATTGAAACAAAAGTACTTGAATAGACAGCATGCTTGTGAATAAAATGAAATTTATAGATTTATCAGCAAATAAATGCAAAAATATATTAGTGTGAAAAATGTAGTGCATATTTAGTATATGCTAATTTTATTAAGTATAGCATTAATTTGCGTTGTTCGTCGTGAAGACATGACAAACATGAAAATAAAAAATTATTTTTACGCGGTAAGCCATATCAAGATAGGTGTAGAAATGTTTACTCATCCTGCAATATGTATGTGTTAGAAATTACAGTTAAATAATGTGTTGGAATACTAACAAACTCATACTAAGCATTTCAAATATTAATATTATTTATAAAATAAAGAAATAATTTCTCCTTTGCATTCGCTATCATACGCTTTGTAAAACTGTATGAGTAAATGATTAATTGCTACTGTTATTTATAGTCGTATTTCTCATTTATTAGCACGTTTCTTTATAATATTGTGACGTGATAAGTTTTCATACAGGTATATTCACAATGCATAAGAGGAGATGTTAATATGAAAAAATAAAATACCATCAGTACTATTTCGATATTTTGAAAATTGTATTATCATATATATAATGCACATTTGCAGTTTTTAATACTTCTTAGAACTGAATAACATTTTTCTACAATTGGCATTATTTCATCCGAACAGCCTTTATTGACGTGATTCAAACTACGTAAGAAATCTGCATTATACAAATTAAAACGTATGTTTTAAAGTATAATAACTGTAATTTTTACTTGCAACATTTTAAAAGAACTTAAAGAATCATAAAAATGTGGCATATGTTCGACAGAGTTTTATTGTGTTTACATTAGTTTTGTTTTTAATATTGGTCACAGATTATGCTACTTTGAATCATAATGTTTAACATTATTATAAGTTCTGATCTTGACAAAACTTGGAGAACATCTGGATCAACTATTGGAAAGCAATTTGACAAAGAATGTTTCCGATATAATATGCCGATGAAAAATCATAAAGTATGTATAAATCACAACAACAACAATATTAATACTAACAATAATAGTTTTGATTATGATTAAGTTAACCTCTAGAACACTTCTTGAATTTTATGAAATTAAATGTCGCATAACGAATAAGAGTTCATGGTCTACCTGATAACTATATATTTTCCAGATATCAAATAAATTAAACAAACATCAGGTGGACACCGACCATATATTCATCAAACATTAACTATATATTAACCGAGAATGTTACTGTTCCTTAGATTGTTTGTTTACAACTGGCTTTTCCAATCTCGTTTGAATTAAATTAGAAGTTACCGATAATAAACTGTATTATTGATGGATTTTTTCAAAACCAGTTAAACTATTTGTACATTTATTTTAAAATACTTATTAATAATCACATTGTTTTTATCATGCGATAATTTCATTGCAATGCAAAAATTCTTAAGATTTGTTTGTAATGTGTAAATAACATTTAGTGCATCTCTTTTTATTGCATGATAAAGATATTAAATTTGTAACAATTATTTTTAGTAGCTTTTGTTTCATTTATTTAAATTATTTCATGTTTTTATATTTCAGTAAAAGAAGTTAAAATTATGGTTGTAAATGAAGAAATCGATTAAGTCTTCAAATAATTCTAGTTGAATTTTTATTTTACTGCAACTTGTTCATGTATTGTTTCCTAAGAAGATTAAGAAAACGCGTTCCTTCACATTAATAGACCTTTTATTACAATTCAATTATTTACGTCACATTTTATGCTGATAATGTTACAATTTACGTGAAATATATTAACCAAATTACTAAATATTGTAATGAAAAATTAAATTTAAATCAAGCAGTTGATTATAATCACGTTCGTCTTGTGTAATTGAATTAAGAAAGAACAAACCAATACGTATAATAATAACTGGTTTGTTATATGCAAATAATAGCACACATTAAGCTTTATAAATACTTGAAAAATATGAAACGCCAACACATTAATGTCCAGGTGTTCAATATCTATTCAAGAGCCCAGAGAGGAATTATCTTTGCTTGATAGCTTATTCGATGTTGACCAATTGTCTTTTTTTACGCATATCATACTGATCATGCTTCTTCCATTGATACTTAACGTTATTGAATATCTTTGATGAAATGCTTCAATACACATATCATTTTGCAGCCTAAGTAATGTAAAATAAATAATCGAATCACTTAGGTTCACATTTAAATGTCTTAATGTTTCCAAGTAATATTCATTGATAATATTACAAAAACTTAAACTTTGTTTGTTATTCTAACACTCCAACGCTTTTGTGTAAATTAATTCTGAACTTTTAAATATACGGAAGTATTCTGACACTTTTGCATACAAACTCGATGATCCAGTTCGAAGGACCAAAACGGCTTTTGTAGAACATGATTATTCGGGTCGCATATATTTTATTCATTGTGAAAAGGAATGTTCACCCGCTGGCTCTACTTAAGCTTCTAAAATCTAATATATTCGTAAATTTATTACATTCTTATAGTCGGGAAAATTTCAACAAACATTTGTGAGTAACGAAACTTCGAAAAAAGAAAACGTAAAATACCTTAAACTTGTATGAAAAACAATAATTATTAACTAAATAAAAACAACCTTTTAAATTTATATTTCATATAAACGAAGTAAAATGGACACGTGCAATATCACAGTTTTCTTATGTGCAATAGTATAAAAATACACCTGTTTGGCTGCTTAGCTAATTACACGTATAATAATTGTACAACAACTTTCTTTAACTTGTCAAATGAAAATAAGAGCATAATTATGAATGCAATTATCAAACACGCTGATACTGAATAATTTTTAAAGATGCGAAATTACTTTATTATCACACACGAATCACAATCATTGTGCTTTACATTGTGCAGTAATAGTAACTACAGTGTTTGCAACAAAAGGCAACTGCACCACTCTGGAGTTAGGTAAACGACTATCATTCAAAATATAAATCTGTCAGAAATTCTCGCCACCCTACCTTTTGTATTTAACATCAAATATAGAAAATTTGATATATTAGATACATTCATGTCTCGATCTTCTAACAAAATTTACGATTATGATTACATCAATGTATCATGGGTACGTCGTTAGTCATGTTAGATAAGTTTTCAAATGTTAACTAAAGGTTTCAATAAAACTTAAAACTATTAACATAATAACTATATTTCAGTATATAATTTTATGTGCGTGAGAGAATAATTTTGTAAACCACATTATTTAAACTTTTGCCATAATTTTGCAATAGCATAATTCGTACGAACAATTATTATTTTCACAAAATGTAAATTGCGTTGTTTCATGTCAATACGGTTAATGCTGTCATGTTATCATTACTAGGATTACCTATAATTTGTGCACATAATTTACTTTATCCACGTTTTTATTTCGCTGAGCCTTTTATTTTAAATAAAGGGTTATCGTACCACGATGTTTATTTGTTCACACGCAAATTACTGAAATTACTTCCGAACGTCAAAAATCATTTGTTCGACCTGTTTTTGATATACAAAACTCGAATGTTTGCAACACTGCAGAAGTCCATCGTGCGCGTCTTGCAGCGAGATTGCGTACAACGATCGTACGATGATGGATGATTTTACCAGTCATTGATCATTAAACCAACGCAGCGTCGTTTCGGACCTCGACATGATTGATACTACGAAAACAGATCAATAAATTGTCGAAAAAAAATGTCCGTACGTTGCGAAAAGCGATAATCGTTCATGAGTTGGTGTATTTTTACGCAACGTACGCAATCTCTTTGATTTACAACAATTAATTACGGTCGACAAGAAAAATAAAACGGACAAAGAAAAACCCTTTTATTGCCCTCTAAATTATTAAAGCCGTTTTATAGATTATATAAATTTAACAAGAAACGAAACGAGCAATTGTTTTGTCTTAATGCGCGTTAGAAAATTTATACAAAAAATCTATTGTACCACGCGTAAAACTTTAAACCGGAAAATCGTAAGCCGCTGTACTGCCGTAATGGCTAAGAGAAGCGAATAGTTTTTGGCCCAATCATGAAAGTGATTTCAGGTGAAGGGTTTTTGAGAAAACGGAGGAAATGTATTTCAGAGCGGCAACGTCGAAGAATAAGTCAAGAAAATAGAGACCGCAACGTTATACGAATCTACTTCTTGATCCTCACGACTGGAGTTTTCTAATCCAAGATCAGTTTAAAGAGTTGAAATGCTGAGAAAAAAGTAGCATCTATGAATGGAAGATTCCGATTGGGTTCGCCGCAATGCTCTTTTATGGAGCTTACAACCTTATCGTGTCTGTCTAATGAAACAGGTGGCCTGGTATTCCGTACGCGATGAAATGCGCGAGTCAAAAGAATTTCGGACACGATTTTCATTCACTTCGCTTTAACCAAGTTAACTGATTCGCGCTTGCACCGGTTCGGATTATTCCAACTTCGACTCGAAGTTGTATCGTTGAATTTGAATAATTCTGTACAGACCAGTGATGCGGACGCGAGTCAAAATTGTTCTATTCTGCGGACATATCAACACAACAATGGTTGTTCTTAATTTCAGAATTCATTAGACTAAACATATCTTATAACTTTGTACAGGTAATACGAAATATTCAAAATGCTTCAACTGCATTAAATTCAATTTCATCAAATTAAGTGTTGAATGAATACGTGCAAACTTTCATTACACGCACAATTTATTTGCAACGAAAAAATTATTTTCCTTGCTGTTTCAAAAGTAATTATTGTCTGGTTCTAAAGCTGGACAACACATTTTAATAAGAAATTATTTCTGAAAGTTTTGATTGAATTCAATATTAAAGTGCATGCATTTGAAAAATACATATTTGAGAGTCGATAATTTTAACATTTCTCAAAAGTGAAAGTGTTAACTTTAAAACTGTATAAATTGTAGTTGAACATTATAAAGAATTCTTTGAACGTAAACGTTTATATTATTATTTAGATCGATATTTAGCAAATGAAAGAAGAAGTTACAAAAATTGCAAATCTTTGACAGATTTAATCGTTTAAGAAATATCACAATTTTTAATAAACAGTATTGTATTCTGATTAATAAAAATATTACATTTCAATCGATAACAGTTTTAAAGCACGAGGCATGTAAGATTGGTTATACTTGTAATAAAATCACAGTTATTTAATTGCAGTTTGCTTTATAAATGTAACATTTGTATATTAAATATTTTTCGAGCGTATAGTCCATATCGCATTCGTAATGAGCATCAATGCTGAGAAGACTATTCTAAAATTAATTTATTGTATTTGGATCAATAAAATCCATATAAAAATGTAATAAGTTATTAAATATATTGAAACTTCTAATATTCTCATATCTTTACAAACGATAAAAGAATTGGAAAAAATATGAAATATACAAAAATGGGTCTAAAAATACTAAATACCATTAAAAGATTAAATAACAGTTCATTATTATGGTTAATTAATTTGCAAAGTAGTAAATTATATTTAATAAATAGATTGTTTTATTAGATGCACGAACGGTAATGTATATGCATTTCTATGCTTAGAGTGTTTATCAATACAAAAAATTTTAATTAAAATGAAAATATCCTCGAAATTTAAACACTGTTATCTTAACAGAATGGCGAAATTAAATACCATATTTATGGCAGTGCAAAAATATTCCGAATATACTATATTCTGTATAAACGAACAATTTAAAAAATATATTTTTTTATAAATTAAATTATTCTTAATTAATATTTATAATATGTAACTTACAATTATCTTTGAACATAAGAAAGATACTGTGGGTAAATTTTGAAAGTTTTTTCTGGTTAATGGAGTGATTTTTCTCGAGAAACAAAATTAAGATATAATTAAAGTTATACACGTATACACGTATAACATCGTAGCGTAGTAATACCAATCTAATTTTATAATCTATTTGTATAATCTAAAACACCTATGTTGGAAATACATTTCAATTTAAATATTTTTCTTTGTTTTACTCATTGTTTCCAAGGGAATTAACTAGATTTACGACATTAATATTATTGTATCTTTAGATATATTCCCAACCATTTTCATTATATTTACTGAAAATTATAATATTTTAAAATTACAAAAACATTAAATAACATTAAATTTCGATAGATATGTATGATTTAAATGAATGCAATTTTTTCCTTGTGTTTGAGGAACGATTGTGATTAATTAAATTTAATCAAAATTATTAAGGCGAAGTATCTCATATACAGTTACGAAATTACGAACTTTTTTATTTTTTATTATAAATAAAAATTATATTATATATTATAATGACCATCAACCAATATTATAAATAACCAAAATACCTTTTTAGTTTAAAAGACATTATTCTACTTAAAAAGTTATTTCAATGCAAAATTTCATTTTTAATCTAAAAAGTAATTGTTTAAACTTTTAGTTATCATAAAAATAAAATTTATGACATAATAAATAACGCCACATTTATTTAAAAATTCACTAAATTCTTAATTACAGTCTTGAAACATCAGCTTAAATTACATTTTCAATATTTTTTTTCATTAATTATTTTTACAAAACTTTTTCTTAATAATTATAAAATTAAGCATTGTATTTTAAATCTAAAATTATTTCTATATTAGATATAACTATTAATATTTGCACCAGTATGTCTACTCAAGTTTAAATATATGTATCTCATTTAATTTGCATTTATATTCAACAGATATATGTTACTCTCATATCGTAACTTTTATGTTCAAATGGTCTTGATTATTTTTTTCAAGAATTTCGTTAATTGAATAAATTTGATATTTCTCATACTTCGTGATGTACTCTGTCGTGAACAATTTAAAATTTGCTGTGTAATTTTATTTTAATCTAAATAAATTATATGTACAAACGTTTGTTTTGCATAACTTGACTTATATATATTTTTGATTTTTCATCGCTGTATCAACTAAAATACTTACTGAATAATAATAATACTATTTAACTTATGGAACCTGTAACGCTTATCCATTCAAATATTATTTCGTAGAAACATTATTTAACTTTAAATTTCATTCCCTCATAATATCTGTATTAACACACGTTGCAAAAATTGTATTTACATTTCTAATGTACAATCATAAGGTAGTGAGCAGTAACTTTAACAAATGGGGTATAGTTTTTAGCGAATAAGTTAT
>JABFOX010001747.1:0-12447 GCA_022817665.1 Axea sp. ZL-2020
CCTCCCTCTCTCTCTCCTTTTTTCCTTTTATTTCTGTAATATGAACGAATATTTTATAAAACAAATACATAAATTAAACATAATTATGCGAGTTAAATAACACAATATTTAGTGTTTCACAATTTGTTTAAGATAATGAGCGATTGTCAAAAATGAGTAGCAAATAACGCGACTGTTATTTGCTGAACACTTTTTTCAGGAACAGTTCAAAATATTTCAATCAATTTTTTTCTATTTTTGTTTGGCTTTGTTTGCTTGTTTGTGTGTTTTTCCTTGTTTTTTTCATGAACCAGTATATTTTTTTTCTGGCAAAATCAAGCAAGCACAAAACACAACGTACAATTTTAATCATTTTTAAAATGTGCTTGTGTCTAACAGATACAATCGAGTTGAAATAACTGCGCATTTAAATTGTTAAAGGACGCTCTTCTTTAATTCAAACTAAAAGAAGAACTTGAGGAAACGCGTATATCTCCGTTTCAATGGAATGAACAAGACATGTTTTTCTTTTCATTAAAAAGTTATAGTTTTCGGTGAATACTTAATTATTCGGCTGATTTCATAATTCAAATAAATAATCTCTCAAGCTCTCTGACTAATTTTGCATAATTGTCAGTATTGATAAGGGCTTTGCGTATTTTGTTCGGCTCAAATTGTGCGAGACCCTCGAGTGTATTAACGATGATAATTCGTTATTATTCACTGATGAAACGATGCTATTCCTCGTCTACTGACTGGTAAACAAATTTTGAAAAAACTATTTGCTTCGTGCTCGCTAAGTACAGTGAATTCGTCATTTCTTAAATATAGTTTCTGTGCGAAACATTGCGTTTCGGTATCGATATTTTTCAATTATCGATAATAATGTTGGCATGTGTACTCTCAATTATCGATACATCGAAATACCGAAGCTATATCTCACACGGCTAATTTGATCCGCTGGAACTTAAAATGCTCATTTTTCTACAATTTTGCGTGCATTTGCAAATTTAATTTATTTTGTGTAATAGCAGATGTAATCGGATTACAAACCAAATTCAAATTGGCGAAATAATCAAACTGATGATGTCTGTTTAGAATCAGCTGTTCCTTCATTCGGAGGTAAAATATGAGAAGAATCGCGATCGCACAGAAAAATATCATTTTTCATCGCAATTGGATGTCGTATTCTTGAAAATAAGAAACTTTACTGTCAACGGTAATAAAAATGAATGCGTTACGTTCGAAAAAAATAATTGTTCGATCACACATTTTGATAGACGGGCAAAAATGAAATATTTTTTTTTTCAAACGTTGCATCAACTGTGATAGAAAATAGTTGCTTTTATATCGACAAATGATATTTTACGAAAACGAATAGAATTTGAAGAATTAAAAGTAATTGAGTTAGATTGAAGTGAATTTTACGATAAACGAATAAGTAATGTAAATAATTAAAAATATAAGAGTCCAAATAGTGTTAAAATTATGCCATAATCTATATTTTATATATATATATATATATATATATATATATATATATATACTCCCGTTCTCATAAATTCAGAATATTGTAGTAATATTAAATGACCCGCTTGAAATATTGTACTAATATTACGTTAAAACTAAAGCATTTATAAAGTTCAATTATTTTTATCGTTAATGAAACAGCTAAATTGAAATATATCGGCAATCCATCTTTCTGATCAATTATTCCAAATTGGGTGATATTATAAATAATAATTCTTTTATGTGCGTTGGAAAATTCTGATCAACAAAGTTTTTTTTTCTTAATTTAAAATACACTCTCTTGCATTTTCTAAAATGCATGAACAAGGAAAATTGATTACCTGCTTTTATAGCAAATTGAAGCAACTAGTTTATCCCCTCCCTCCGACTTTTTTGTTCAGGCAATTACAAGTATCGCATTGTTTGAATAAGCATCCCACATCCCATCATTTGGATAAATAAAGCCGATAATCAGATCTCATTAAATCTAATTAATTACAATACTTTCTTTAACATTATCACTTTATATTCTAATGGGTTTTTATTAATAATATTATTATAGAAATGAAGCTTAATTAGGTTTCATGATCAGCTCACTTACTGATAAGATGTACCTCAGTTAACCATGTAAAATAATACAGATTTTAAGGTTACAAGACTTTAATTCACTACTCCTTTTTAAAGGTACCCTAAAGTGAAGAGTCTAAATCTTGTAGTTTTCCAGCAGTCTTACTTAAATTTTGGTCACACGCGGCTCTGTCATAGGTATAAGGGTGTAAATTTCATGGAGGTATCTCTAACAATTTTTTAAATAAAAAATAATGAATTGCTTTTATTACACTAACTAATCAAAAATTTGTTCACGATGCATAAAATGCTGTTTCGTCAAATTAAAAATATTAATAAATTAGTTTGATACCGATAAATAAATATGATAATATCATTAATTGTATAATTCTTGTAAACAATTAATAATTTAGTCTGTATTTTTGTCGTTCAAATTATTTTTCATGTCTCTTAAAACTACTAAACATGCTACATTTTGGGTAATTTGCACTTCTAATAAAAATCATATGCCACTTTGTTTTATCAATTCCTTCTGAGCCTGTGCTGAAAATATGAAGTAAACTGAATAAAAACTCCATAATATAATTTTTAACACTTCATACTACAAGAAAACTTGTTCTTTGGAAAAATGCAAGTTAACAACATAAACAAGCATTAGCAATACAATTTTTATCGTGTGATTGGGAAGTGGGTGTGACAATTTGAACAGTCATGTGAACACAGGTTCAAGAAACTTTTAGACTCAAAAACCAAATGTCGAATATTTTCGTTTTTTCCAAATTTTACATTAGGGTATCCTTAAGGTGACACGTCAGTGGTGAAACAAAAAAAAACAACCGATAATAAAAGATCATTCTTTGGTAAAATTATCAGTTTTTCGAAACACAAATATTTTGATAGAAATGTATTTTATTTTATTACAATGCAAAACTCTCTTTAATGCGCTTTAGTTTGTTTATTTATTTTTTACTTATTTTTATTACATTATATTAGTTTATAATTATTATTATTATTATTATTATTATTATTATTATTATTATTATTATTATTAATGTATTTATTACGTTATTATGCATATGTGTGTATGTATTATATATATTACTTAGACATTCATTGAATTTCTATTAAAACTCAAAACGAAAACTGCAACTGCACAATACACAACATTCTCCTGCCTGCAAGTCGACTCTAAACCGCCGTTAATAAACTAATGTCGAACTTTCAACCGTGCACTATCGAAACTCCCGAAATCCGTGACGGCGGGCCTTCGGTTTCCGCTCGGCAGGTATTCCATCGTGCCGGCGCTCGGAAAATACGACCGTCTGTATCTGACTCGCGACACACGCGTGCAACTATTTTTCGGAAACACCTAAATGAGCCGCATAATCAACAGCAAAAATTTGCAAGTCCGACCAACGGTAAATGGACGACGGGCCCGTGGAAAAAAGAACAGAGAGTAAAAGTTTCATATCACGTATCATAAAAGAAGGGCTCCCCGTATTAACAGCGAAATTTCGTTGTTCATATCGTCGTCGCATTTTCGCCCCCGTCGAGGAAAAAGCTCGACGGTGGCGACTCGGGAACTAAAGTCACTTGTAAATTACAGTTTTAATTCGCGTCGCGCTCTTTAATATTCAGCTGTACTCGACGCGGGATGAGGTCCGGTTAAATTACAAATATAAATCACGCCCATTGTCGCGCCGTGCGCGCAGTTCTATGTATTACAATTTCGCAGCCCGACTGAAACGTTTGCCCATACGTGTGCCTGCGCGCGCGCGCGCACGTGTGTACGCTCGCGTGATTTTACCATGATTCATTATACTTTTATTACATGGAGAAAAATGCTCCGCTACGTCAGACAAATGAACGTTCCAAATTTCGAGAAATTCAACACACCCTTAAGCGCGTCGCGCATAATTTCATATTTTCCGCATAGTTGCTTCACCTTTTCGACTCCCGAAAAAACTTTGTCATTTTCCTCGGAAAATTTGAAATTGCTCCCCAACCCCCGTTCTTTCCCTTTCTTCTCAATCGATCGTGACATTTTTGATCGGTGCTGTTCGCAGCACCGCAGGGCACCCTTTTCCTTTCCTTAAATCAAAACACCCATTAATAAACGACAAATGCACATGTGTATCCCGTTCTTTAATTAACGCAGTCCGAATTGTTCGATTTGCGATTATTTTTAATCCGATCGTAGATTTCGAAATCGAGATACTGTATCTTAAATGTGCAATTGCTGAATGTGGTATAAATAATTGCACTCTTACTAATTTTATTTTGCCCAATAACTTCCATTAGTATTTTTAATTTAATTGATTTTATTACCGGCCATTAGGAACCATCCATTGGTCTTACTTGCTTAATTGCTTTTTGTAAAAAATAAAAAAAAAAAACATACGTTTCTTTGAAACAATTTTTTATTATCGATTCTGTAAATTTGAGAAAGCGGCAATAAAAAACATTTTTGAAATGTATGTTTTTTGAAAAAAGAAATCAATTTAATATATTTGATTTAAATAATGTAATTATTAATTAATATAATACATTAATAGACATCTGTACGTTATATTTACAGAAGCTTGTAAATTTCAGAAAACAATAATAAGAAAACTTTTTTGAAAGAAATTAATTTAATATAATTTTTTTAAATAATATAATTGTTCATTAATATAATAAATGTACAGATGTATGTAAATTTGAGAAACTAATAATAAAAACATTGTTGAAAGAAAAAATTATATTAAAATATAAATTAATTAAATAAGACCAATGGTTGGTTCCTAATGGCCAGTAATAAAGTCAATTAAATTGTAATTTTAATTTAATTAATTTAATTAATAATACAATTTATTATTTCGCTTTATTCATTCGTTATGATGTTTCGAGCCTAGATTGTTGGGTCCTCTTCGAATTGATATGAAAATGAAAATAATTATATAAATTATGAACACTTTTTTTATGTAAACACGAAACAACCCAATTGGTAGTATTTTAATAAGATGCAACATAAAGAGGAAAAAAATTGTATATGAGTCTCAACTCCATACATTTAAATGTATATTTAAGTTTATATAAAAAAGTGTTTATAATTTATACAATTATTTTCATATTTGCAGAGATTTGAAAAGGACTCATAACCGAGGTTCGAAACTTCACAACAAATAAAACGAAATGTTACTAATAAAATAATAAATGTTATTATTTATTATATTATATTGATTAACATTTAATAGTAAATTTTGATACGAGATAGTATTATTAGGCCTTGTCTCAAAATTTTATTAATTAAAATTTAACATCATGTTTATAACATCAAACATTAATTAGAAGTAAATTACAATAAAAATGATAGTAACTTTACAGTATATTCCAAATTTCAAACATTTAAAAAAGTTGTATCTCATGACTAATTAAATTTATAAATAATAAATATGGCGAGTTTTATTTAATTTATTCGACTTTTAGTAAAAGCAAAACAAAGAAATGTTTAATGTAAATTTGCATTATAATAAATTTATAAATTACACTTTTAAGTTTAACAAAATACATGAAAAGGATCTTAAAAAAAAAAAGAAATAAAATTACATACAACAAAAAAAAGAAAGTTCAATATTAAATTATAAATCTCAACAACGAGTCAATAAAATTGGTCGTTAATTGAAGTGTGTATTTGCAAACTTAAATTTAGGTGTATATTTGCACAAATAATTTTAATTAATAAAAATTTGTCATTAATCTAATATCAACAGAACAAAATGTTCAAACACTGATGTTAAATTATCTCACAGGTATAAATAATTGATGCGGGACGAGGGGTTCTTCCACCCTCCGCAACCCGCATAGTAATTGCAATCCATCTTCCGTACTTTCCGCAAAGGTTTCGCATTGGAGAAGGAAAAAAATGTCAGCTGTGACATGAGTATCAACAACAAATATTTAGCGTTAGAAATTAGTCACGCATCAGAATCAGAAATCATTAAACACGGAAAATGTGTCGTGTGAAAGACACGCGTGTTTCGCCATTGGAGTCCAACTTGTGAATGCGATTGCACGAACACCATGATTATGCTGTTAATCCTGCACAGTTTAAACAAATTAAATTAAATTGAACGCAGTTTTGTGATTCAGAGTCGGCTAATTCGCCGTCAGTTATAATAACAGATGTAACGATAAATGAAACACCTTTCTTTCGCTTCCTCCAATTCTCCTTTCTTCCCGTTCCCTTTTTATTTCCTTCTTCCCAGTTGCTCAGTTACACGTCAGATTTAATTTCAGATTTCACGCAAATTTATGGCAAGTGTGCAATCATATTGCAAAGCGAGTAATTTCTATTGGAAGACGCATGCTGCAAGCTCCGATCCGGTCTTCGCGCCTTCAAAAATGATTATACGCGCGCCATAAAAAATGCTTTAGTGCTTCCCGCACGCGTGTATTTGTATTTTCCTTGAAGATATGTTTGTGTTGCGCAATGCAGCGATCGTAAAAGTAAGCATGCACGCAAGGGGTGAAACGACTTTTAGTTAAAATTTTGCTCTCGACCGGGTCAATTATTCTACGGCTGGTGCTGCAAGCTTTACGATTCCGAGTAGGAAGGTTTGCGATGAATCAAATACGACGATGGAGAAAGAAAAGGAGCGTAGATGCGCTTTCACGAATCTTTGAAACTCATTTATTTATTAACCCGTGCGCGAGTCCCGGCAGAAGGGCGAGGGTAGGTTTGCACGGAGCGCAAAAACTTTTACGCAACTGGTGCGACATCCACGAGGATGGGAAGAATCATCCGTATTGACGGATTACATTGGTGTTTTCTTCCCTGCCCTTCGCCACGACAGAGGTGGAAATGCAACGCTGAAATCAGTTTAATAGTTCGGGGTAAACACGGGTGGAAATTTGAATATTCCGCTGCAAAGTATCACACGACAAACACTCCGTTGGAGGGAGGGCGTTAATTTGAATTCAAAGAACGTGTGCACGGTCAATAGCAATTGCGCAAGCGTGTCATAGTTAACGTGAATGCAAACTTTTAATCGTTCTTGCGTTTCGTTACAAAATGCATTCACGAAAACAATTGACCGCAATTAGATTGGCGCAACAGAAATTTACAACGAAAATATTTGCTTTGTAGAAAGGAAAGTTTGCAATGCTATCAATTCCAATTCGTACAGTTTGTTTACGTTCCTGTTAATATGTAATATTTTCACAAGAGAAATGGTCCGCGCTCAAATACCTCTTTTCCCTTGATCAATTTATGCGGAATACGTTCCGAGAAATCCTTCGCTGAACCGTCCTCTTTATGTATACTGATAATTAAACAAAATAATTATTCGTTCGTTTGGTATCAGGTTTGCAAATCACTGTTTATTTCTTGCATCTTTGTTGTTTATATTATTTCCTATTTTCAACACGAATCATGTTTTAACAGAACGTTTAATTCGATGAAGGTTTCAATTTGCGCGAAGCAATTTTCCAAATTCAAAAAGTTGAGACACTCGAGTCGGCTCTCGGAACTGATGAAAGCGACACGCCTTTTGTTCGCACTGGAAATAAAATTCAAGAAACGTAAGTTTTACTCGTTGAACGTCCAGCGTGAATCAGTCTCATGCGAAAAATATAAAATATCCGTCACCTAGACGTAGGCGGTGGCGGTTTACGCAGAGCGGAAATAAACTTTACAGTTTCTTCTTATGTTGTGTTGTGTAGAATTGTCGTAATTGCGTTGCAAGTAAAATTACTCCAAAATCTTGTTTCAATTAGACGAAGAAAAGTGTCATCCGTTTACAGATGACGGATACTTCGCGGAAGCAAAGCTGTTATCCTGGTACAGGTGATGTTCAACGCGTTAAACGCAACTAAAAGTTGAGTAAACAGTCGGAAAATAGCAGGACGAAGACTGTAAATGTGGTATTGAATGGCATTTGGATAAGAACAGAGACAAAGCAAGAAATAGAAACGTTGGTCCTCCGCAACGAAATTTCGTACAGCCTTGTTCGCAGCAGATCTATAATTTAATAACTAATTAATATCATGCCCCACGAAAATGATCAAACTGCAGCTCTGAAATCAAACGCGACAATCTCGAAATAAA
Source organism: Axea sp. ZL-2020 (assembly GCA_022817665.1). Classification (NCBI taxonomy): domain Eukaryota; kingdom Metazoa; phylum Arthropoda; class Insecta; order Hymenoptera; family Scelionidae; genus Axea; species Axea sp. ZL-2020. Next base: position 8,144 of record JABFOX010001747.1, read on the forward strand.
TCGAACATTCATTTTACCGTGCACACACGAGAGTTCTTCAAAAACAACTGGCCTTCTCGCGCACCTGTTGTTCTTTTGCGTTCGATGGCTAATTTATGACTGTATCGGACCGAAGGATCTTTCGCTGTAGAACAAACCGAAATTGAATTTATCCAATAAGCGCTAAAAGTTGTTCAAGGGAAGAGCACCTACGCTGCACAACCTACAAATAACTATTATAAGTACTTCGAGTCACGAATGAAGTCGTTATAAACTTCTAAACGCATCATAGGTGTTTTCCAGAGACGTCACCAGCGGGATGAAAACACCGAGAAATGTATCAAATTGGAAACTGTATAAAGATACAGTGTTAATCGTATGAGCATTGATTCGTAAATCCCGACACCCGTCTTGAAGATGCGCCTCGAACAAAAACTGGCAGATGAACTGATTCCCGGCAAGAAAGAGTCGCTATTTTCAGGGAAGGTTGACTTTATCGATAGCCACCGATGCATGGATAGATAGGAAACGCGCGGTTGCTTCCTGACCGGAAACTCGACTTGTTTCGTACACCGCGATGCACAGAATGTTTGTGCCAGACACAGACTCCGAATGGCACAGACAATTAATGTGCCATTGGCTGGACCGATCAAGTTGACGAAAAAATCCAACAGCCACCGAAACAGAGAGTCACGGTTGGCCAACGCGGAAGTCGACGAAGGAGGGACCGTTGAATTACCATTGTCCGTTTTTGCGGCACTCATGCACGCGAACGATAACGACGAACAGCGCGATTCATCGATTCGCGATTCCGTTGCGGTACGCAACAGGAATGCAGCCGTGGATATTGGTTTCTTAAATATTGTAACAGTGTAATTATCCGCGTTTGGTTTCATTCATGCTTCGGCTGCAATTTCAGCCGCGATCGATCATTCGTTTGCATTTGCACTAATGACGGTCGGATTCATTCAGACCCGAATAATACCGTTCCTCGCAACGGCCCGTCCGACGTACGGGTTGGGGAACGCTCTGACTCTTTTTCCGCCGCGCGTTGAAAAGAGACGGAAATGCCAGCGTTCCCCAATTCTTTCAAACACGTCCAGCGTATGTACACGGTTGATCACAAAAATTCGGTTATCGTTGAATCTGGTTTTGTGATTCGGGGGTGCGCAGCGTGAGAATTCGTTGTGATAAATCGGTTCGGTATTGTATTATAGAAGTAATTAAATGGCGCTGAAATCGTTTTACGATCGAACTTGCTGCGTGATTTCCTAATGCCGAACAAAAGCCGAATAGCCGCTCAGTGGGTCGTACAATGGAGAAACTTATTTGTTAAACCATTAGCCAATAACCATTAAATTCGACTCGGCTGCGTTCATGTTGGTGTGACATTGGTTGTCACTCGGCCGAATTTCTGAATATCGTAACGCGTATGCGTGTTGGTGATTTCGGTACTTCGGACGTTTCGGTTTGAAGAGACTCCGTTGTGTTTTGAACTGCCGATACTGGTGCGATGTTCGTGGTTTGAAAGAAAATCGGCTGGTGAGAAAGCACGACAACAAAAAACACCAAGTATGCTAGATCGTTGTTGTTCGAACTCGCGTTTTGGAATTCACACTTGGAGGGTGTTGCTTTATTATAATGTGCGATCTTCGATTTAAATAAATCGACGTGTGTTTCAGATGGCAAAAACGTCATTTCTGAAGACTTGTAATGTTGGAAATAAAGTTGGATGCAGCGTTGAAAATAACACTCGCCTTTAAAGAAATCTTAGGAAAGACTTTTTGCATTGAAATTATTTAGAATTATTTATAGATATTATGAATTTTTATAATAATGAACCAAAATATAAGGCTAAACAAAGAGAAATTAGATGCTAGGATTCACAGATGAATAATATTAAAAAACCACCTGACCAGTACAATGTAATTTGCAGTCATATTATTAAATACAAACATGACATAAGTTTGACTGATTTAAAAATTCTTTAATTTTTACAAAACGAAATATGCCGGAAATGCTACACATGAAATCAAATCCCAATGCATTGAACGAACAAATAGATACTAATAATTTCAGTGATATCTACAATCAAATAATTTTACAATAAGAATAATTAATTATTGAATCATTAATAATTTGTGATTTTTCACTTAATAAATTAAAAAGCATGAATATACATTGATACAATAACAACATGTTTATTGAATTATTATACTTGATAACGTAGTTACCAACAAATTTCTTATCTATTTCTAATATACATATACTCCTCTAATATCATATCTATATTTATGATATACAACATTACACATTTATCTACGTTAAATGTAACAAGTGAACTGTGATTTTTATAAAGTGGACGATAATTATGGCATAATTTATTCAATATTCACATGTTACATTTATGAATAAACAATTCATACATTTTCTTTTATCACATTGAATTTTTTAGTAAAAAATACGAAATTATAAAACTATATAAATCTGTGTTGATCCTTCATTTTGTGTTAATGAAATATATATGTATATGTATATTGTAACTTTAGATATGGACATTATAACTTCTTAAACTTGAAAAAGGCCTACACCATAGCTGAAAAGTCGTCAGATACCTTTTATTATAAAATTCAAGACGTAATAAATTCAAATTGTAAATAATAGTCAGAAGAATAACAAGTTCGATAATTTATTCTTCTAAGAAATTATTCGTAGACAATTTATACAATTAGAATAATTACTGTTTAATAATCAAAATGATAATTGCACTAACTCAATAATTTGCAATCAACGTAAATGAATCAAGATGCTTTAAAACAACACAATGTTTGAGTTTGTATTTTAGAATTACAGACTCAAACAATTTGTATTATTTTTTTTACGTATTTATTCATCCTTTATGTTGCACAGTGAAATAACAAAGAACATATTTCAAAACTTTTCATACAGCGGCACATTTAAATAGATGGATAATTAAAAGTGAGTTATTTGTACGTCACAAAAATTAAACAAACTAACGTAATAAAAAAAGGTCGTAATAATTTTAACGACACAATTAATAAAAATAATAAATTCATAGAAAAGTTAAATGTATAACAAATTCACTGAGCGTACAAATAATGGATCACTGTATGCATGTATTTAATACAAATTTTATACGTGATAAAAAAAACTTTGAGAAAAAAGGAACTATAAATAAATAAATTAAACAGTTTGGAACCAACATTAGGCTATTCGAAACTTTTTAAATGTTCAGTGCACATAGGTGACACTGAATTATACAACTTAATACTCGCGATCAATAGAAATGCTTGTTCGAACTTGTTGAATTAAATCATACAATTTAATCGGACGCTGTTATTTTTTTTAAAGAAATTCCTTCTTCCTCACTTCTGCTGAAATTTCATCCAAAAATCAAGCTTTATTTGTTTTATCATACAAAACTTCGAAGCGTTATCTTTTTTCACGTAAATATGATTGGAATCTTATTGAAAAATCATAAACATTTATGATTACTCGGAGCGATGTCACAAAGCGAAACATCGCATGGAATAAAAAGACAATTGCGAATACGAATTATCTTACATTCAACGTACCCGCTTTGTTGTTATTTTTACAATTTCAATTAATTATTCAGCAATTACATTAGTTGCATTTAAAAATGAAAGAACAAGAGTAACCCAGCCTGATAATGGACGCGTTCCGCTGATTTGCGTCGAAAATTGTAATGCAATATTTAATTTAACACTGAAAAGAATTTCCTCTTTTTAACGAAACTTCAAATGGAAAGCGAACGAATGAACGCGCGAGCTTCAAAATAAAATGGACGCAAATGAAAATGCGTCATTTCTCAAAATCATAATTTTAACTCGCATGCCTTTTCGTCTCACAAAGAAAATCCATCAATGAAGAATTCTAACGCTTGGACCTGTTTCAAAGAACTGCATAAAATTTCTCAAAACTTCAATTCTGCTCGAAAGAGTTCATCCAGTTACAACAGATCGGATCTGTTGCGAGATTCCCGGATGCTTCGGAGATACTCCGCACAGTTTCAGACTCTTCAATCGAATCGCATTATATATAAATAAAAGTCGCAAAATGATCGATGGTGAGTATTTCGCGAGAAAAATTTTTCTTTGTCGAGAGCTGATAACTCGTTCAATTCTTTGACACATTTTCAACTTTTCCGATGATTCCGCACCGATTATTTATAGCCCGCGTTCCATCGGCTGTTTCTCATCGACGAGCATTTCGCGCTCGCCGTTGAAATGCCCGTTCGCGTATGCAAATTCCCCTGATTAAAGAGCGGTTCGGCGCTGTTTAAA
>JABFOX010001748.1:0-12442 GCA_022817665.1 Axea sp. ZL-2020
ACTACTCAATGATTAAGAATTAAAATTTATTTAAATGCTAATTTTTGTAGTTCGTATTAAATGGGAATTAATATATGGCTTAACACTGTAGTACAATCTACGATTACTGTATACGAAAACTGTTGCTTTCTTGTGATTGAATCTGTTAATTTTTATTTATGATTCGAATCAAAGTAGACATTTCAAAGTAGAAAATGATAAATATAACCATTCATACGGTATACTGTTGCTTTTTATCAGATTTTATTAGATATATGTTAGATTATAAATATAACTTATAATTTTAAGCAAATTCTAAATTTCATGTCTTGATAATAATATTTTTTAAATCTTTGCCTTAGAAAAATAATTTATCGTGTTAACTTATAAAGATTAACATGTAATATTAATTATTTATTTCATTCATTGTTATCAATAAAATATGAAATATATTAAGCAACTGAATAGTTCAGTGAATTAAATTAATGAATACGTAAAGACTATTTTCATTAAATCTCATATAAATATATGTGGGTTAATCTGTTAAATTTGTGTCATGATAAAAAAGGATTCTGGTACCAGTTGACCAATAGTTTGATGTAAATTTGACATACTACTGTTAGATTGCCTTTTCGGTAGAGTATAGTATATAAAAAAATAATTAATTTTTTTTTATTTCGTTATTTAAGTTTTAAAATAAGTTTTTCACTTATTTTTATTAATTTAACATAATATTTAATATAAATTTAATATATATATATATAATAATTCTGATATCAAATATTTTATAAATTGATACGTTAATCTTAATTAGCCATCTATACTTAATTGCTATGATGGGTTGCATTTGTGAGTGCAGATTAATTTATAATACATACGTTCTTACTCGAAGATTCATTATATGTCATTCATATAATGTATTCAAATCACAATTTTCAACACGACAGATACATTGCATTTGAGAAATTGATATACGGATCCAACAATAAATATATAATTGAATTCTGACTTTAATATTTTATGATATATATTGACAAAAAGGAATTTTGAATCAATTCCTTAATTCAACCAAATCGCGCAAATTCTACATTGTAAAAGCTCACCGTTTTATTGTAAACGTATTATACTTATCAAACGTATCAAATGTAAATACTTTGAAAAAGCTTTAGCATATTTTAAAATGCATAAAATTAATGTCTAAACTAATCTCTAAAAATAAACTCTTTCTCAAGAATTAAGATTATTTTTCATAAAAAAGAAATCTGAAAAAGTAACCATTTAAAATATGATGGCATTTGTTTAATTTATAAGACAACATTTACATTTTTTAGTGTTGTTTTAAAAATAATACCAATGTTAGATATTTGGAATATTACTTTTTCATACAAAAATATTCATATTATATGTTAGGAAATTCATATTAAATGTTGTGAAATTCAACATTTAAAATGTTATCTACATTCTTATGTTCGATTTCAAATCTTCTATACTATTTTTAAAATATGATGAGAAATATCGGACGTCTGATAGCAACACAAGTTTGAGTCGTACCGCAATGTAATGGCAATAGAATTCGATCAGATTCTTTAAATGCATTAAAAAGAAACATTTGCAATAAAAATAATGAATTTACGATGTTTTAAACTTACTTTTTCATTTTATCACTGTTCGGTTCGACTCACAATAAATTGATGGATGAAAGTTGGCCTATTTTCTTTAACACTGTGTTTCATCATGTAAATATTGTGTTTTACAATATATTGTTTTCATTTACATATAATTTGAATAAGAAAACGAATTCGTATTTAATTAAATGCAGTGATGTGATTAATTTATATTGTTTGATATAAAAAATACGATAGAATAATTTACGAAATACAAAAATAAATCTAAAAAAATACTTTTATTTCACAAGATATTATTATTGAAAGATTACTGTAGAAAAATGAAAAATATTATTGTTGAAAGATTACCGTAGAAAAATGAAAAATAATAATGATAACAAGAACGAGTGAATATATTAAATTCTTAATATTTGTAAATATTATTTGAAATATTTCGATTTGAAATACTTTGTCAATTTAAGGGAACGATCATTTCGTGTTGCTTTGATCATAATGCTATTTATTGAAGTCTTTTTCTGCTTGAAACTTATTAACTGGCATTTTTCCAGCATAAAATTACCAAGCAGTTAAGATCTAGATGAATACATCAACGATTATCATTTGTAAGATAATAACTTTTTTGGAGTCATTAGTCTCTTCTATTATAAATTTATTACGACAGATTTTAATTAATAACTCTTCTTTATACTGTCTAAAACGTTTCATTTGTACAAAAAGAAAACTATATAAATATTACTATTATGCTCATGTAACAACTTTATTAAGTATTTTAAGTATTTTTAATTTTTTATTAATTAATCAACGTCTGTTTATATTACATTACAATAATATTTTACGACAATATTACATACTTATTATTAATTGTTTATTTTTTTACGATATTTGGGATCCGAGTTCATCCTTTATGAAGTGAATTGACGTCATTTTAGGTGAAGAGTCAATTTCATTACTGGTGTATCACAAGTAAAAATGCCAAAGTTCTTGTGTGAAAGATCTATATTTCTGTTCTGAATAGTGTGTTATAGGTATCCCCCAATTTTGCAGTGTTACTTTGTGCATTTCATTGTCTAAGATTTTTATGTTGTCCCAATTGAACTCATAATCACCAATTAATCGATATTTGGTCACCACGTTATGTTTATCTATATCTAATCTCCAATTGTTCATGTATTCTTTAATTCTGGTCTGCAAAGCTCGTTTTGTTTGACAAATATAAGATTTTTTGCAATTATTTGTTTTACAATTTATTTTGTACATAACATTGTGTAGACATATAGAATTAATGCTATCCTTACTTTTTTTAATAGAACATATGAACAATTGGAAATTAGATATTGATAAACATAACGTGGTGACCAAACACCAATTAAATGATGATCATGAGTTCGCAACACACTATTCAGATCCCTTTTTTAGGAAATATAGATCTTTTCCACAAGAACTTTCGCATTTTTACTTGTTATATATCAGTAATGAAACTGACTCTTCATCAAAAGTGATGTCAATTCACTTGATAAGGGAACAGTTCGGATCCAAAACGTTGTAAAAAAATAAAAAACAATTAATAATAAGTTTGCAATATTGTCGTAAAATGTTAATGTAATATTTTTAATTTTGCTACAATAACTATCAATTATTATTATAATTATTAGTATATTAATTACAATTATATACAATTACTCTTAAAATGTATAGTTTAACTGCAGTCATCCATTCGAATATTATTCAAGTCTACTATAGCTTAGCATGTTCATTGTTTGAAATATCGCGTTGCATACTTCTTAAATATTGTTTGGTATTTGTTATATGCATTGCTAAGATAATTAATTTTATTTCTAAGAATTTCTTTATGTGCATTTTTGACATATGCTGATTAAACAATACTTAATTTAACGTTTTTTAATGAATAAAACTGAAAAATTACACCTGTTTTTAAAACAAATATTGTTATATTAATCCTGTTATAGTTAATCTTTATTTTTTTTTTAATTTTGAATATATTATTATACATAAATAATGTAAATAATTTTTTGATTTATTTTATTGATTTGAAATATGTGTTCCGTTTATTAAAAAATTAAAACAGTTATATTTACAAAAAAGCACATATTAGAATTTTAAATTCAATTTAGTCATGTTGTTTATTAAATTTAATAAAGTTATTTAAATGATTTAAAATGACAGAATTATGTTTATCAATTTTTTACAAAACAAAACAAAATTTCATGAAAAAATAAAAAAAATGTATACGAAGAAGTAGATTTAATTACATTTTTATCATTTTATTACTGTACTAAATAATATAAGTAAATTCTAATTGAATCTACTTCTTTGTACACTTTATGTTATTTTTGTCCTGAAATGTTATTTTGTTTTACAAAACACATTGTTTTTAAAGAAACAATGATAAATCAACCAAGATAAATGAACAAAGATAAATTATTATGTTACCGTTGGGAAACGTAATTAACTTTTGTCGAAACCGTATCCTACACAAAGGTCCTCAATGATTCTGTAAAAATAATAAGACAATAGAAAATAAATTAAGTATATTTAGAAAATCTATATATTGGATATATTTATAAATTATATATGCCAAAGTTGAAGATGTATTATTATTAGTTAGTTAAAATTTTAATTGTATTCAAAATATAGACAAAAAATAAATATTTTTGTACAATAATTCGATTAAATAAATTAATTAATTAAACTTAAAAATTAATAATTACAAAATTATATATTAAAACATACATTAATATCTAATGAAATAAATATCTCAAAACAACTTTTAAAATAAATAAATAATTTGAACACTAAAATCACAATTTATAAATGTCTATTAATTAAAGTCCTGTAAAAGTAAAAATTTTAATGATTCTATTACAGGAATGCATTTTATGATTATTTTATTAAAAATAACGGTAGAAGTCTTATAATTTGTATTATTTCTTTTACATTGACTGTTAGATTTAATTTGCAATTGTACAATTTAATTAATTTTTGTTCGTTTATAACAATTGTAAAATTTAATTAAATTTTTTTGTGATTTATAACAAGAGTTCACGTAATGGTTTCATAACAAGTTAAACAAAATCTTTGTGAATTACAGTTATTTATTTTATTTTATATTTCAAACAAAATGTAAACAATTTTTTTTATTCGAAAAACTATTCAGAATTATTTGATGTTGCATAAATTTTGCAAAAATTTGTTGAAATATTTCTTCTTGATTTAATCAATTTATTTTCTGAAACAAACAAACATTTCTTTGGTATTTTCAATACACTTATTTATTAAAATAAAATTTGATACATGAATAAATTATTTCTCTTTTTGTTATAAAATGTGGTGAAATATTAAATGAAAAGAATTCCTAACAATATAATTTTAATTAAGACACTAGTATAATTTAATAATCTGAATTAGAAAAGAGCTAATATGATTAGAATGATCATGTTTTCTTATTAATATAAACATTAAATATATATGTTTAACAGCAAAGTGTTAATCAATCTAAATATGTGCGACTGCAATGTAAAACATGTTTGCATTTCACGTTGTAAATATATTTTAAATACAAGAAAAACTTAAAATTAATAAACAAAAGAATGCATTGTTTGAAATTATTTTCAGAATAAATCATAACCATATTACATTTTATCTTAATACGTGTTATGCATGCAACATACATAAAAAGTTATTTTAATTTTTAATTTATAATTGTGATAATGTTTTGAAAAAAATGCAAGATTTTTGCAATAATATTATTTACAAATAAAATATACCTAAAAAATTTTAGAATAAAATAGATTATTAATTTAATTTTTGACCTAATGAAGATCTTCTTATTTGCAAATATTATAATCATACTTTATCTCTCTGCATACTATAATGCATATTATTAAATAATTTAGCGTATTCATTTACTAAAAAATAAAGACTAAGCAATTTTTTTTAATTTACACGTAAAACAAATGTGTATATAATAATTTTAATTTAAATGTAGATTAAAAGTTTATATAATATTAAAAAACATGTTTTTAATAAGATTAAGTTCATTTAAAATGTAATGTATTAAATAAGAAAGAAATCCTCTTTTTATGAAATGAACCATCATGAATATATTATCATTTTGACCTTTTCGAAAAATAAAGGTCAAAACGATATATATATATAGTCTATAACTATTTTCATTGTTATTTGTAATATTTGTATCTAATATCGATACTTATTTTAAAAATATAAGTATTTATATTACAATAATATATATTCATACAAACATAAACTGGTTAATTATTTAAAAAATTTTGTTTTAATTATCAGATGACACTCCCATAGTGTTAATATTTTTAATTAAAACATTCTCCAATAATTAATCTATTCATCTAAACATAAAATTAATATTTTAACAATAACATTATTTGTTATATGAATAAAGATTATAATATTATTAAACATTCAAGATTGTGCATTGATAAATGAATCATTCATTGAGCTCAAACATTTAAAATTCATTTCGATTAATGCATTAATTAGATTATTATTAATGAAACGTGTTAATTACTCGATAATGAATTATTATTTTATACGAAAAATTAAACAACTATAAAGTACGATTGGACATGTGTGTTTTGTTTCGACTTAACTAAATTCGATTTTTTAATTAATTACGAGTAGTTGCTTATTTCTGGGAAATATATTTAACGTTATTGAATTTTTCATACATTTTTATGAATTAAATAATATAAAACATTAAAATGGAATACTAATATTAGGTTCAACATTGATTTACATTAATTATAAAATTATTAAATTTCATTTAAAATTAATAAATCAATTTAATTTGTTAAAATATGAAATCTATCAAAGAATACTTTACAAATTTCTTTGTGCCCACATAATTTTTGAATGGATCAACGGATTTTCATGAATAAAACGGTGATTGCCATGTTCATTTGTAGAGTGAATGCACGATGACACTTTACTGAATACATGTTGTCATTTGTGAACAAATATACTGAATACCTGGGTTTACTTTGTAAATTTATTTTCAATCGAATTTTCAACTGTTATCTTGTGCTTGCATTTGTTTCGTATTTTAATATGCATAAATCATGTACAATAAAACCTGCATCATTGCAATAATTTGCGATCAAAAATCTTGTACAAAGGGAGATATTGCAAAAACAGAGAAAATCATAAATGGAAAGGGGAAGGTTCAATTCATTTCATAATTTCATCGGTAGCTTCGGAGTGAGCAAAAATTATGATTTAATTAAATTGTGAAATTTAGTAATTTTATTTACTCTTTTATTAATTAAGCCATGTTGAGTTACCATGGTGATCTTACGAATAAAGAAGTGAAATTGTAACAACCAACGTTACAAATGGAGAGATTACTTATGCTTTTCATATGAAGGCTTTAGTAATGCATGATACATATGGATTATATGTAATTTATACATGATTATACATACATGCTTAAGTAGATATATCTCATATAAAATTATACCACATACATTTAGCTAGAAATGAATTTTTGGGGGTTTTCTGTGCAGTTTTATCCCATGATTTTATTAATTACGCAATGATAACATCATTTATATAAATTTTGATTAAAACTTATATAAATTTTAATAATGCACTAATATAAATTGTATGCTATATAAAATTTTCATTTTTTAATGAATTAGTGCATAATTATTTTCCAAAAATTAATAATAACTAAATTATTTTTCAAGAGCCGATATAAATGTAGTCAATAAGTATTTAAATTTTTGTACGAAATATCTCTCACTAATTCAAAGAAAAACAAATATAAAAATATTGAATATATGACAGTGTCAGATGTTTTTTTATTATTTAATAAAATAAGTTGTAATAAAAGTAAATGAGTATTTTTTATCACAAGTTGTTCTCTAAACATTTAAACATTATTGTTTAATCCTAGTTATTTTCAAAAAATGGTTATTGCATTTTTTCTTACTATTTATTTTAGAGTATATTTTATTATTCTTTAAACTTGTATAAGGTTAACTTTGAATAAATTTCTATACTTTCTGAAATTATTCGAACAAAAATGAAAAAATACTTGAAATTATTATACAAAATATTCAATTTTTAATTAGCGACTATTTTATCTAATATTAAAAATATTAGAACTAATACATTCCTAACAGTAAATTATATTACAATGTGGTGGTAGCAAAAGGTTAGGGAATAAAGTAGCAATAAAAAACATACCATTTTTGAATATATTAGAAGTGCACATACGGCACAACATTGTAAAACTACGACTAATGATATAGTAACATTGCAGCAATGTTAAAACAATATTGCTTAATTTACGTTCAAATTTTCAAAACAATGCCATAATGTTGAACATTATGGTAACATAGTGTGAATGTTGCATAACTCCTTTGCAATATTGCACGAAATATAACTTCAGAACTATTACGTTGTTTTTAATACAAATGCTGTGTAACTGCAATTTTGCACTGTTGTCGAAAATGTTAAATAATTAGACAAATAATTATGAATACAATGTTTTAAAGCAGAAGCAAAACTTAATTAAACAGTACAATGTTCTGTTAAATAGCTCTTGAAAATAAATTTATTTTTAAACATATATAATGTTTAAATGCTAATAACAATTTGTATCCTGACGCTGTTTAAATTCAATATGATTATTTGATATTCTTTTTCTAAATATTTTCATAACTAAAATTTATGACGATATAAAATTTGGAGACATTCCAGATCCAAAACATGTTTAAATAATGCTTTTTGATAACTTCCAAATTATATCTAAATAACATGTAATTGAATTTTCTAAACGATGTCGAGTCAAAATTCACACCACATAAATTTCGTGTCGTATTTAAGATCGGTATTCGGCATAAGTTAACTGCATTTATTATTTCAATAAATATTCTTGCTGTATTTTAAATGTATCTGGAAAAAATCAGTTCACTGTAGTGCAATTAGAAAACGAAAGAAAAATAAAAAGTGAAAAAGATCAACATTCAACAGGAATCGCATACGCTAAAAGCAATAAACTTCTTTTTTTTAAATAAGACAGACAGTGTTCAAATATCGGTAGTAGTACTTAGGTTGGCTTAAAGCCACGTACAAAAATCTCGTTTATTTTGAGTTAGTGCGCACGAAAAGATTGTTGTGATCGCTAAAGAGGGAATATCAAGATAAGTCTTGTGGAGAGTTGCCAGGCACAAGGTTGGATTGAATATTAAATTGAAAAGGTGATAATGTGCATTTAATAAGGAAGCAGAATATAGTAAATGTGCACAGATTAATGGACCACTACGAAAGTATGTTACCGTAAGTGCCTAGAAACATTTCAATACAACTATATTTTTCATCAATCAATGTGCAGCTTTGTGTATAAATATTATACAATTTCTAAAACGAAAGTAAATGACACAGTAAAATTACTAACTTAATATTATACATTTTATGATACTATTACTCATTTTTTATATTAATTTCAGTAAATTTTTCGTATGAGGTAAGCAGTATTTTGTTTATGGAATATATGGTAATTTTTACTGGACTTTTTCTCCTTAAAAGTCGCCTCATCTCTCGTTACGCCTGATAACTGATTCATAATTTTCGTTTTCGACATTTATATTCGCTAAATAAGTTCAATTTGTTTTACAGTGTTGTCATCATTCTCGATAATGAAATAAATCAAATAATACCGTTATTTATAAAGCGATAACATTTTAATGGATATCTGTTAAAATGAAGCTACGTTTAATTGCTTCGCTTAACTGAATCACTGATTCGAATAAACTGTATTTCAATTAATTATTTTGTCTTTTAAACAGCGTGAATTAAATTGTCCGAAGCGCACGGTCAACATCAAATTATAGTAATTATATCTTTAATTATTGCAACTTCAATCACAATTACTGGAACTTAAACAATTCCAGTGCATCGTACTAACCGTAGCCATTTTCGAACATAATTATGGTTTATGGTTACCGCACTTTGATATTGTTCCAATATTGACTGCGGTTATGGTGTCACTGAAATTTACTTTAAGCATTAGTTGATTCGGTGTTGAATAATTCGTGTTTTTGTGGATAACAAGAAAATTTACATAAATATTGTTGTATCAAAAAATTACAGTGAATAAGTTGATTAATTAATTTATATCCCATCATTATATTATAAATTAATGATATTAATTAATATTAGTATTCTATTTGTTTGCTTTTTTTATAAAATGGTTCTCATTTCTATAAAATAACATAATTTATAAAATTGTTCGTCAATATTAATCTAATTTAACGTATAATATATTCATTAATATTTCAACAATTTTTAATAATATGATGATCATTCAGATACATTTAACAAATGTATTTGTTAAAGTTTGATAAAGTCTGTAAGAAGTCTGACCAGAATCTGTTACAGTTTTGTTCTACTTTTTACGAAGGTTTCAATTTATTCCACTTTTAAAGCTACAAAGTCTGAAAAATACTGGAACAATTTGCAAGTGTTTGGAAAAGTCTAAAATGATTGGAAAATATTACTGTATGAGTATAGAAACATAAACCTGTTCTTCATTATATGATAAATTTAGACATGTGGTAATTGTAAGATCTGTTATCTATAATGAAAAAATAATTCATTAAATTTCGTTCGTTAAACTATTATGATTTATTTTGTGAAACATACCAACCATACAAGCAAATAAAATAAACAATTATGATACTTAAATTGTAAGACATCGAGTCATGTCTTGGTTTATGCCATTCGTTTTTAGGTTTTCTACCTTTCAGAAAATAAATTTAACAAGTTTGCTAAAGTCAGTCAAATAAATTATTTTTTTTAATGTAAAATTCAGTTCTTCAATTGTAATTTAATTTTTTGAAAATTATATTTCTTAATATTTATTTTAACCAACGTTTTATAGAAAACTATAACTATTGTGAATTTATTATATAATCCATGTATCGGTCCGTTTTATGGGTTCTTATTTTTTATAAAATACAATATCACTAGATTCTCGAAGTGAGTACATTTCTTTGACTCACAACATTTAAACCATTTTATTTTTAAAGTTTTCAATAACAATTATTTTTAACATATGTTTTTTAATAACTTCTGGTCAATCGGTAGTTTCAAACGATTTAATTGTTGACAGTATAGGTCCGAATTTGGCGTTTGCCCGTATGGAAGCATCTCATAATAGATGAACCCTTTTCAATGCCACCAAATGCACAAAAAAATCTTCCTTGTCGTTAGTTCTTGTTTCGCCACTGTTTAAACCGCTTCATTCCCGCTTTGATCACGATCGTTTTCGTATAATATTGTCATATAGGATCCATTTCTCATCCCGAATCACCATCTGTTTAAGATACGGGTGGATTTCGTTTCGTTTGACTAAGACTTCGCAGGTGGAAATTCGATCCATCATGTTTTTTGCGTTAATTCGTGTGACATCCAAACATCGAACTTTTTTTTGAATTCAGCTTTATGCAGATGGTTTAAAACTGTTTTTTGGTCAATTTTTAGCTTCTGGACGATAGTGCGACTGCTAATATTCCGATTTACTTCGATCATTTCCATGATTTTATCGACGTTTTCAACAACGGGCTTAATTGTGTGAAGTGCATCTTTAACATGGAAAATACTAGAACGAAATCGACGAAACAAAAATTACTCGTAATTGGCTATAATGACAATATCAAGATCATAAATACTATTGACACTTTCAGCCAACTAGCTTGCATTTTCACCTTTATCAAAGCAAAATTATAAAATATACCGAATTTTTTCCTTATTTTACACCCTATAACTCACAACTGAATTGACCAAGCAAAAAAAAATGAAAGATGACACTATAGTACGAAATGCCACTTTTCCAACGAGTACAAATCTGCATTCTTTTAATTAATATTTTATATAATAATAATTACAGAAATTACACAATATTACGCAACATCAATCTCTAATATTGTTTCAATATCAAATCGTTCGTAATAGATACAGGGCCAATCTTTTTAGCAAATATTTGCTTAACATTTCTTGGTCCTGTATTCAGGATTAACTTTAGTCTAACGTCGATTTTCAACATCAACTACAGATATTGGATATATATCAAAAGTAAATGCTAGTCCTGCATCAGCTTAAAATATTAAGCCAATCTTGACAGTTGACGTTAGCCATGACGTTAGTTCCTAATATTCATTAAGAGCAACTTCATAATATGAGAAATTTATACCGGAACAAAGTTGGCTTATAATTATTTACCAAGCGTCTTTTACTCATATTAGATCATTCTAGGCAAACGATGTTAGACCAATGCAAAACATTGTTTCATTTTAATGCTTAAATAACGGTCAGTTCCTGATATCAGTTTAATGTCGGCTCGATTTCCCACGATTGGAAAACGGTTTTTATCACTGCGTGGGAGGTTTTTAATCAATCTTACATGGCATATGTATGTATGTAGCGTGGAATATGCATGACACTATGTATGATTATGTACGGTAACATTGGGCACATATGTATCAAGTGTAAGTTTTTCACGAGGAATTTCTTTGAAAATATAATTAAACTTTTTATATGTATGATAAAATAAAATATTTTTTTCATTTAAATATGGTCATTTTTTGACAAGTATGTTTCTTTTTGAACAAGAGAATACATTTTATAAAATAATATTTTTATCATTTTGGATTTAATAATCCAAAACATTTATAAGCTTTTGTTAAGCTCATAATAGCATGTTCAGAAATATTAAAAAATATTATTTATATGTTCTTCAAAAGCTGCATTTTCTAAAATTCAAGATTGTGAATACAAAA
>JABFOX010001749.1:0-12441 GCA_022817665.1 Axea sp. ZL-2020
CAATTGTAATGTAACTGAATTAGAGTTGTAATGTCATGAACTACTTCTAATTATGTTTAATATAACTTAATGAATCGATATACATAACATACTGTAATATATACGTATAATTAATATAATAATAATAATAATAATAATAATAATAATAATAATAATAATAATAATAATAATAATAATAATAATAATAATAATAATAATAATAATAATATTGTAATTTATCAATTCATGTATACCCGTAAAATTTTATTCTTAGAATTCATAGATTAAAATAATAACATTTTTGCAAGAAAAAAATGTATTTTAATTTAAAAAAGTATTCGTATTTTTTTGCTTATAATTATATAAACAGTAATCCTAGAATTCAGCTATTTAAAGATTAAACAAATATAAATACATTTAACAGCTAAAATTGAAAGCATTAGAAAACAAAATAAGTAATATTATTACACATTACTTTTTTATAAAATAATTATTTGCTTTTCGATTTCTAATAATTATTATTAATGTTATTTATTGTTTTATCGAATGCTTTATGATTTAGATTGAATAGATATAATACAGTGTCAAATATAAAAACACGAGAAAGTTCATTCATCGTTGCATTGTGAATTTTAACAATATAGCAGAACTTCAATTCTTGTTAGAATTGAATATTTTTTACCGGTAAAATGACGTAGTACTGAAAAAACGATTTTTTTAGTAACATAAATACGTAAGATCATAGTTTTTTAAATCAAAATATCGCTTAGTAAATTTTACTAGTTAGCAGCTCGTAATATACTGCATTTAACACTATGCGAGATTTTCGCTAATTTTCCTCACAAAGTCCTCAACAGATATTTAGTCTAAATTACCAACACGTAGTGACTGTACTAGTCAATATTCCTACATGTGTACGAAGTTTCAAATGTTAAATTTCAATGTATGTAAATTTAGATATTTATTCAACATGATATAACTAAATATAATATTTCAGATAAATATTTCTGATCTTAGTTAAAAAATAAATACTTTTATTATACATAAAAGTTATTATAAGTATTACAAAATGTACTTCATATCATATAGAAATATGACTTAATTTTTATTCGTTATAATTCATCTTTGAAACTTCACACGCAATTTTTCTACTTGACGAGCATAATAAAAGTAGACTATCAATATATATATTTATTTATTTATTTTATTATAGGTCTAACTAAATATTTTTGCTGTTAAATTAAAATACAATAATTAAATAGTTTGTCAATGATGGACGCCAAGTCTAAATGGAAATATAATACACTGGAATATATTTAAATGATAATGCAAGTAATTACATGTGTACTAAAAAATAACAAACATTGAATTAATTTACAGTATACTTTTACATAAAATGGACAAAATATTCCAATTATTTGTATTTGTTATATTACAATTGAAAGACAAAAATATAAATTAGTATGACAGTGCAGCGACAGGAACTGTGTGATAATATAATAATATTAAAAATAATTTAAATTAGTTAAACTGTCCACTTTTGTTATTTATTATTACATATATGATTACTGCATAATTTCAACTATTATGAAATTCACATCGAGGATTTTTATTAACTCATACGTTAGGTATTGTTATAGATATCTAATATCAGTCATATTAATTTCAATATATGTCCAGATTATTGTATTATAGCATCGATTTTCAATCATTGTTCAATAAAGATTTAAAATAAATATAGGCAGATAAAATAAGCACGAACAAATATAACCAAATTATATCGCGGTATCGCGGTTATAAATTAAAATATTTCTTTGCTTAAAAACTTATATTAGTTTGATTATAGATACAAAGCTGAAAATAATATTAATAATAATAATAATAATATTAATAATAATAATAATAATTATACGTGTAGAGTAAACTTATTTTTAGCATATTTTCACATACATAATCATATGAATAATCAAAAAGTGTGTATTTTAAACTATTTTAATAAAACGAACTCAGAATATTGAACGATATCAGAGAACTATATATTTTACAAAATCTTTGTCAAAAGAACTGATATTTTTTGAAATGACAAAATTGTTGCTCAAATTCCTAAAATTACATTTTATCAAATTTTTTACTTTCGTGTAGAGATAATATTAAATAAAACCAGAAATTATACATAATAATAAAGTAAAAACATTAACTTGTAAATATTTAGCGATATACTGGGGAACAAGTTGTTTTAGGAAATTTATGAAACTCGTTTGAAATATAACTCCAATTTCTAATTAATTATTTGTATTGGTATTATATCTGACTTCTAAAATTTTATATTACATTAAAGACAATACAATTACTTATCTTTAAAGTATGTATAAATCTATGTTCAATTATAGTGTTATTTACTTTTACGATGTTAATCATTTCTTCAACAATTTTATTATAATATAAATCTCTGACAATTACTTTAACGTTGTTTTAATTTATAATACGATTAAACAAAGAATATGATTGGTTAACGAAGATATGATTTCATTTTTATGTGGTCATTTGTTTTGATGTACGTGCATAAACTTTCGAAATAAATTTTTTCTTGAATTTCTCTCGGTGAACATTTGAATATTTTTTCAATTGGACATAACTAAACATAATATTCCAAGTTAATGTCTCTGGTTTCAGTGAAAATTGAATACCTTAATAATTCATAAAAGTTTCAATTGTTTCAACTATTCAAAATGCAACATTTATAACTACGATTTGAAACACGTAACTGCCCCTTTAATCCGTGCTTGTAATTATCAGATTTCAGAAACACTTACACAATTATCGTCGTGTTGTGAAAATAAATGGTTGAACTTTCAAAATTGACAAATATTTGATTTTAAATAATGAATTGAAAGGTTGAAAAGAATGATAGTGCCATTATTTTTTATTTCGCATATTCTTTTCTCAATTGGTGGTTCTATTAATTATCCCATAATTATTCGAGTCATGCGTAAGCTTTCAGAGGGGAGACAAGAAAAACGAGAGGTTAAGAAGGTGAGAAAAAGCATGTCGGCGAGAGAAAAGGAAGGAAGAGTGGAGAAAAAAAAAGGAAGCAGGGAAAGGGAACGCGGAGTCGAGCCAGAAGTGGGGTAGCTCAATCACCCTATCAAAGACCTGCCACTGAAAGATCCCTATCGAATAACCGGAGGGGGTGGAATTATCGATACAGCTCCTATTATTGGATTCCGTGTAGTGAGCCACGCAAAAAGTCGAAAGTTTCCCATAGCGGATATCTCTATACACGCATATATATTCCTATTCAATATTGTTTTTCTTTGCTTCTCGAAATTCAAACATCCTGTTCTCTTAATGAAAAGTTCAGTACTATAAATGCATCGTGCAAAAAATCGCTGCCACTAAAAATATCGAGAATCTTGTTAAACTTTACTTAAAGGGAGAAAATGAAAGGATAGTACATGAAAGAATCAATGACTGAATGAATTAAATATAAATAATTCATGAATTTGAAGAATCAAATGAGGATGAAGTTAATAAGGTTGAATGTTTTGCGGATCGAAAAATACAAAACATGAAATCAATATTTTTTAGAAAATACGGAACATAGATGCACATTTCAGTTGCACATCAATACTAAAACTTGAAAATAATATAGATAAGTACTTTTATTGAGGGACGGTGTTCGAACAAATGTAGAATGTATGACAAATGTTTTTATACAATAAACGATTATGCTCGACTTAACTAAATCATTTATAACGTTATATCAATAGTTGACGACGCATTTCATTCTTTAAAATTAAACAACATTCTCTAACATTAATAACAAATCAAATCAATTTGAAGAATTTTACATTACATTGTCTTTAACATCAAATTCTTTGATTTAACACTATGTTTTTACTTTTATTATAGGGCAACTTTTATGTTATATTTTTATTGTCACATTAACAAGAAACTGTGGACAGCTCTGACATAAACCATATTTTAAAGATTATAATTTTATTTAATTCAAGCATAAATGTACACATACAAAAGTAAATAATCATAAAACAACAGAATTCGACATAATATAACTTAATCATAAATACTGATTTTGTAATTACTGACAGTTAGTGTTCTTAAGAACAAATGCAGAAAAATGAATTTAAAAATATAAACAATAAAGTAAGAAGGGATCAAAATGATCATATACTGTTATTATTATCTAAATTATTATGTATTATTTATATATATATATGTATAAATTAATATATATTATTATTATATCTAAACATTACTTTAGAACATACATGCTTCATATTTTAGGCATGAAATTTATTTATAAAATTAAGTTTCTGTAGTTCACATATTTATTATGTATTTATTGTACATTAGGTACGTGTAAAAATATGTTTTCACGAGATCTTATTAATCTTATATTTCTTCTAAAAGTATAACCCAATGATTCATATTAATAATAATATATTTTAATAAACACACATCTTCTCAATGTATTTGTAAAAATTTTACATCTACAAATTTAAATACGTTTCATTTTCATGTGAATAACTATGGAAATAACAGTAGAGATTCTTTTCATATTTCTTAATATTTCTTTTACTGTTTTTTTCTTTTATTGGATTTTCATTCAAAAATTGCTAATTTTAAGATACACTCTTTGTGCATAAATGCCACTGATAATTTTTTTATATTTTTTTTGTTGATTACACGAAGACATCCTTAAAATCATTACTCTTTAAAAAGAAATCCGTTTAAAAGGAACTGTTGTTTTAAGTAAATTGAGTATTATTTGTATAAGTAATTTTAAATTATGGCAATATATTATTAATTTTATGTTTCTTTATTTGCAAGTACTTCTTAAAATATTTGATCTTTTGAAAAAGAACATGTAAAATAATTATTTGATAATTAAATCATCATGGCGTTTATATAAACAGAGAAATTTATTTTTTCAATTATTTTATATTTAGTAATAATATACATTCGCTGTATAACATAAATTTATCATGGATAAAATGATCATAGTATAAAATACGTAAGTTGCAGTTTGCATTTAATTATTGACTCATTAAAGGAACAAATTAATGCACATTACATTAATTGCAATATTGTAGTATAATTTAAATATATTACGTGTTCGTTGTTAGTTTAAAATTAATTAAAATGAGTCAGTAATACAAATACTTAGAAACACGTATATTTGTGATATTTCATATTTCAAAAATGGAAAAAGAAATGAAAAATGCGAAAAACGACATAAGAACTAAAAGAAAAGTGACAAGTAAATAGTACAAATCATGATTCTTTGATAAAGAAGAAACAAGAAAAAAGCATCCTCGTGTGTACATAAAATTCAACGGCAACAGCTGGGATTGTGGAAAATACTAAGCTCACACTTGCCGCCCTTGGTGTTATTACTTTTATATATATATATATCTATGTGTGTGTCCGTAATCCTTGCACACAGATATATTGTCTCGCATATACGTGTGAGAAAATCATGCATATAGTGAGAGCCACACTAGTGTCTGGAATGTAGTTGAAGAAAGTTGAAAAAAGAATCAAAAACATTAGACGCGAGTTTGAAGATAGACGTGTACTTTTCTACATAAGTATGGAGAAGTATACGATTACATTGACGGTCGACGTTGTTAGAAACTGCATTGTTAAGCCGGTATATTTCCGTATTTGTAGCTATCGATCTTACATTTACTAAGTTTGCCTATTATTGGCCTGCATGACTGCTTTATGTTGCTTCAAACGAATTATTGATTGTTTTCACTATCAAATAGAATCCATTATGCATATTTCATATAACAATCCTAAATTAGATTACAGACTTTTATAACATCATTAATGTTGTTAATCAAAATTACAATTAACTCATAATGAGAAGAATCAAAGCGCATAGTTTTATTTATTATACTGTTAAATAAATGATATTAAATAATTGCAAATAATTTTACTTTGCATCGCCATTCGTCTCTTCTTTAATATTACACTGAGAAGTACATTCAGTTGTGTCACGAACACATTTTTGTGAACGAACTTTTTCGTTCTATGTTTTGCGTGCTTTCGTAAATCATTTATGACACTGCATTATATATTTTTTAATATTTAAGACAAACGTCAAAACAGTCAAAAATGAAGAACTTTTTAAATCGATTAAATACCTCATAGAAAAGACTATTATTGATGTTACATTTAGAAAATTTAAATACCGTGAATACTTCAGCATTCAGGTTTTAACGACGTAACGTTATATTTAAATATTAACTTGGAATTTTAATTAAATATAAATTAAAGTCATATCTAACATTCTTCATTATTTTAAAAGAGTAAATTATTATTTTAACGCATTATTGTATTAAATTCTTTTGATTTGTTGTGCTACGTCAAAGACATGATGAATATAATGATTGAATATACCAATGTTAATAAATACAAATAAATTATAATCATGAAATATGATTATGTACTCAACGAAAGAATTCAAACTTTGATAATTAGCACAGTCTGAATATTTCGTATTATTTAGGAACATTGAAAAAGGAATTTTTATAACGCATTATTATAGGACTTTTATAAAGGATTAAAAACGAAATATAAAATAAATCTTGTTATTTTATTGAAAACAAATCTTACTTGAACAATAACAATTTTAATTCATTAAAAAGCAAAAAGGGAATCTTTGACCGATATCAAGTTGATGGAACGTAATGTTAAGATTCACTTGCTATATAAAATATCGTTTAATCAATAAACGTCTTAAACATCAACAAAAACCTCGTTGGTACATAAGCGTCCAATAAAAATACGCAAGGGTCATAAAAAAAAGAGTAAATCACGCTTATTCTTATTAATCCTTTTGAATGAAAAAATATCAAAAGGCCGTCGAGGAAGTGACACTCGTGATTTCCAACTTGGCAAGTTTCGCAAGACGAAGGGTTCGTGGAGAAAAGAAAGGAAGGGGGCGCGTAGAGGGGCTGTGCCGTTGGCTTTGCCAAAACGACCAAAATGGTCAGTGAGTTGGCCCGGCCATCTCGTTTGTGAGCAAGAAAGACCGCACGATAAGTTCGTAATGATCCTCTCCTTTCTTTTATGGCGTTGCCAGTAGAGAAATGTGAGGAGAACAAAGAGGTGGGTGGATGAGAAGAAAACGAAACAAAAGTGAAAAAGCAGCACCCACACGGGGTTCTCATTTCTGTAAGCGACGCTGTGATTTACGAGAGTCCCGGAAGGAGCGATACCAAAGACCATTCCGATTGGATTGTTTCGCGTATATAGCTTTAAGGACTTGCTCGTTCAACGAAGATTATTCTTTTCATTCGATGATGCCTTTCTGTTGCAGTACTTTGAGATGTCGTATGGCCTCAACGTCGAAATCCAGAAACAGGTTGGTACACACACTACATTACTTAATTTTTTTTTTTTCACCTATTTCTTACAATTTAATGCATTAAAATTATTTATAAAATGGAACAAAACCGCTCAATATTTATTTCAAGCATGTATATTTATGTAATTATGTGTAGTAGACTTATATTAAAATCCGTATTGTTTATTACTGATATAATGTACTAATAACATTCACCATATCACAGTCATGTTTATATTATGCTGTATAAAAATATGTTTGTTTTAAATTACACTTAGAAAATTAACAGAATTGACATAAATAAAATCAATCAATTGTGCTGATTTATTTGGTATCAATACATATTTAGTCAATTTATATAAACATGTATTAAACTTGAATAAAATGTAGTTTTCGTAACTAATATCTTTTAAGTTTAAAATACATTATTCGTACATTGAATTATTTATTATTCTAAAAATTATAATTGATTCTCAAAAATTAATCTAAATTTTACAATTTAAGGGATCCTAAATTAAATAAAATTAAGGAATAGTTTAAATTTAACTTTTTTATATTATAAACAAAAAATTTTACATATTTAACACGAATTCTGAATTAATTAGACATTGGCTAGCATAATATTATATATTTTACACATTAACAATACATTTATTGTTATAATTGACATAGTTTATAATAATAAAATTGCGGAAAAATCATCAATTAAAAAATAATCAAAACCTTGATCACTTTAATAAATTAAGCATATAAATAATGAATGTTTTATTATTTTCTGTATGAAAGATAATTTTTGCCGTAAACGATTCATAAACGAGGAGATAAAGCAGTTTTGCACTTATATTTTGTAAAGCAGATAATCCTAAAACAAAATATTTGAATTAAAAGTTAAGAAGAAAATAGAATTCCGTCGAGAAAAAAAATCTTTTGTTTAAATCAATACTCTCAAAGTTTGAAGAAAACTTACCCTGCAGCATATTTCGTGATCGATAAAAAGTTAGATTTCAATTTTCATCTAAAAAACTTGGTTCGAATGACCGACAAATTTATATAGTACAGCATTTCAACTGTGCGTCACACGACTTTACTCAGATCATATTATTCAAAGATTTAAATTACAATTAGATATATCTATTTTTTAAATCATAATATGTTTTTTCGTCTTTTTCATCCAGCAACAAAAAAACATTCATTATGTTCCATTTTCTTTAACATTCAAAAGTCTTTTATTGGAAACTACCAGTTTGTTACGAACAAGTTTTATTTACTTGAATAAAGAAAACGAATAAAATGCAACTTTTAATGATATTATATTATTAATCAGTAACCAAAATATGACACCATTATTTTATATCAAAATGTGACAAACAGCCATTAAGTTTTGTTTCATTTATATTATTATACTTTTGTATTAAAATGATTTAAAAATGCAAAAATGAATGAAAACTCATTACTATAACTTGAAATCATACGTAACAGCACAGCTGTCATCTGAAGACCGTACTAAAAACTCTGCAATTTCAAATAATTAACACCAGTTCCTCATCAGAGAACTTAAAAGCGACCCCGGCACTCGTGTCTTCATAATGCCATTATAATATTTACCTAAAAGTATGACTATAATGCCATCAAATATCACATTCTGAATTTCATTAAAATTAGCGATCGATCATTTTTTGACTCATCTTTGCATAACTATCTGAACTAGGTACTCAGTGCATTTCGTACGGAGTGTTTCATAGTTCGATTTAACTTTAATTACAATTTTCTGGACGCACGTTTCAATTATTCTCTTCACTTTTACATTGAACCTATTTTTAAACAATTCAAGCATAGTCAAAGAGAAAAAAATATTTTTCAATTGAAATATATATTATTCATTTTACAAAAGTCACAATTATGGATCATTATTGAATCGTCCTGTATTATGAACATCAGTACTTGGTGCACAGTATTTCTGGAATTTGTTCACAAGCGGGTTGAACGTATTTTTAAAATTATAATGCACCGTATTTAAAATTTATCTTCAACCATGGTAATTAACTTTCATTGAATTATTAAAGGTTCATAAACCTCGTTACAAAAATTATCTCCGTGAAATTTAACGAAATAAACGTAAAGAGGAAAAAATATATACACCTAGATTTGCACATATTTAGAACACGAGATTGCTCGGTTCTTCTGTTTTGTTTGAACACCTCGACATAACTATTTCGGTAAACCATTTTCCGTACTTTTCCTAACACGATTCTTATGCACCCGTATACGCGTTAAAAATATCCAACGCGCGGTTATAAGTTTCTCTTCATCTTTTTATTTATCTTCTTCTTTTTACGTTTCCATTTCTCAGTCGCAACATTTCACCCTCGACATTTGCCTCATGCGGCGCAACCCCAAAAGCCACCACTTTACTACTCGCTACTCGACTAACTCAAATTTGTTGGCAATGTCCCAGTTTGTAGTAGCGCTCTTTAAATAACCCACATGACTGTAAGGCAACGGTATACGAAGTTAATTTCCATGGAGATAATCGTAAGTGTTGATGATTCGGGTGACAGTCGAATTTATCACCTCCGCTGTTTCGTTCGGTGAATACAAATAAATTTTCACTAATCGTTGACAATATGATTTATCTTTTCGTTTGGCTTCTTCTTACTATCCTCAGATTTAATTAATTCGACGATTTATAAGTACCTTGTGTTAAGACTATTTTATGTGTATCACTGTTCACAATTTTGATTTCTGTATGTTTTTTTTTATTTTTTTTTCTTTTTTGTTTTTTTATAATTATAATTCATCAGTAGTAAATTTTTGATACAAATATCGTTTCTTATGAATTATTTACCATTAAATATTATTCAGAAACAAATTTTCGTGTGATGTTTTTAAACCATTGTTCATGTCAACCATTGTTCGTATGTGCAAAATTGTACCGTAAATTTCAACAAACTTAGAAAATTAACGGAACTTTTTGCGCGTCGAAATGAATAAATGAAAAAAAAAAAAAATAATAATAATAAAAAAAACGAAACGACAGTGGCATTACCCGTCAAAATTTCGAGCATTTTATGTGATACTTTTTTCCAGTTAAAAGCCCTGGGCATAAAAAAGCATCGGACAAAGTGTCACACGCGTTACACGTGTATACATATAGAATCGCGTCTGAAAAGGGTGCTTACGTATACTGCATGTTGAAGTTACACGTCACTGAGAATTCGTCCGTGGCCGCTGCAGACTTTCATTGATAAAACGTTCATCTCATCGATTTTGCTCGAACGTGATGATAATTAATGTTCATGAGAAATGAAATTTTCTGGAACTAAAATGTATAGGAATGAAAGATAAATACATAGACGAATAGAGAGAAAGAATGTACGAATTCAAGAAAAACGAAAATGAACACAAACGAATTTGAGATTTTCTTGCTCATTTTACACAACGAACATTTGTTTTTACAAATACCCTGAATTATATTTTTCTCTTATTTAATTATAATTTCTTTGGATTACTGGAAAATAAGTTACCTGTGGTACTTCAAATAGTAAAAACGTAAAATCGAAATTGTTTTGAATAAATTTATTAGCGTTCTTAATCATACTATAAAATACTATTAAATATTTTTGTAATACATAATTGTTTTTTACTTATATCATAATGTCACTTAATGTTATAAGTGAACTGCAACGTTGTGTCTCACACGCTGACAATTTTGTTTCACAACGCCTATAGTTTTTTCGACAAAAAACAACTGAGCCATTTTCTGAGGGTATTAAATGATCACTATCGTTTCAAAATACAAATTGCTTATTAATTTTCACTAACTGGTTTCTACATTACATACACAAAAAATATATAACAGAATAAGTTAGATGTAAGAACAGTTAGCTTTTCTACTGAAACTTGTAACTACAATAACACAAATGACGTGCTTGCGTTGTTAGTTCTTTTATTGATTATTCTTTTATAATATTTTCATTGTATTTTAATTAAATGTACATTGTAATTTTATTAAGATTAAACAATATTCATTAATTATATTAAGAAATGAATTATTTTGAAGAATTCATATGTACTTATATACAATCAACACATCTGAGAACAAACTATAAATCAATTGTAATATATATGAAAAATAAATCATATTAATTACATATATTTATATTTATAATATATTTTGTATAAAAACTTAATGAAAAAATGTATAAATGATTTATCTATAATAAGTACATTGCAATGTATTTCACATAATGTGCTTAATTTATTTATTCGCGTGTTATTTGTTCAACATCACAAATGCAAATCTTAAATACATATATGAGTTTACACGAAGAAGAAATAATTATACCGATTACTATATTATGTTATTAAAAAAGTAGGGTATACTTAAAGAAATTTAAAAATTATTATTTTACATTGAAAAGTTATGGTATAACTTTATAATGTTAGTTTTATAATACAATTTATCACTCAAACTAATATTCTTTACAACAGAACAAATTAATTTTTAACATTCTCTACCTATATCCTATTCTTAACACACACTATAATAAGTTTGATAGTCATTTTTCTGCATGTATAGTAAAATGAAATATTCCTGAAAAAACCAATTATATAATTGAATAAAACTTGGAAAACATGATGTAAATAAAATAACTCCACTGTTTATTGCATTTATAACAATTGATGACAGTTTGTTACAGATTTGCCACTGAAACAATACGTAAATATATAATATATGTTATATATATTATATTTATTTATTATCTTGTAGTAAATGTTAAATATATTGATTTTTAATTAAAAGTCAAGAAACTATTGCAAAAGAATTAGAAAGAAGTTCAATTAAATTTTTATAATAATATTTTTTGTTCACAACTATATATTTTAGTGTTTTTAATATTGTCGGTCTAATAAATATGTTACAAAATGTCTCAAATACAAAATTTTTATCTTATACCCCTATTATTAAACCATTATTTGTTTTTTATGCATATCACACAATTTTAATACAATTTAGAGTCCCTCTAATAAACTAACTGAAACGAAAATGTGTTCAAAATATTTAAAATAAAATTTATGTAAAC